>CAIGRP010109505.1:0-20761 GCA_903798385.1 Fraxinus cuspidata
AATAAGGGTTCTCCCATAGAGATGGAGACTCTTTTACCTAGTTAAATTCAAAAATGTAAATTTAAACTGCAATCAAACAATAAGATGACACCATAGAAGAAAAAGAAAGAATAATAATTCGAGTACTTACATAAGGGCAGATAAGAGTTATGCCATCTTTTTGGCACAAATACGGAGCATTCTGCAACAGGTGTAGAGAGGAGGGAAATATGACAATCGTCAGAATTTGGACGGCACATTGACCATATATGCACGCACGCACACACACACTTTCAACAATACTCGACGTGCTCATTGCATTGAATAATATAAATAAAATGGCTAATCATTAAAAAAAAAAAAAAGAAAGAAAGAAAGACAGAAAGAAAACAGTCTTATAGTCCATTTCGATCTTAATTTACTAAATTTTTCAACATTTTGCATAACAAATTCATAGTTTTCATTATGACATTTACCCATCAAGTGAGTACCAAATCTTTCAAACTAACGCAATAATATCACTGAAATCAAGGAATACATGAATCAATTAACATTCCACAAAACAGATGAAAAACAAAGCGAAGCCTTTCATAGTTACTTTTTTTTTTTTTTGCTATAAACAAAATATTACGCTTGTAAAAAGTCTTACAAATCTTTTGACGATAGAAGAAATCGAAATCACGACCGCGAGAACAATTGCAACGAGTATAAAAAGCGAGATCTTGGAGTTGTGCGGGTGGGGCCTATGTAGATCGTCAATCGGGAAAATCGAACGAGGGAGGAGTGATAGAATGTAAGACCGGAGAGAGCGATCGCGAGGTTGTCGATCGCGGAAGTCGTCATCGTCGTCCGCTGCAGACGGGTGATTGTCGGGGGACAATGGGGATGATGCCATCACGGAGGCAGTAGGGGACGGCGTCGCCCGATTGCCGATGGAGCTAGAATGGCGGAGCTCCGCCGTCGCTCGCTTCGGGCTATACGCCAGCTTGACTGCTGGCTTCACTCGGCTTACCTTCGGCTTGTTAGTCGGCTCGCTGCACTGTGTGTGAAAGAGAAGGGGGAGAGAACATTTATCTAGTGTTGCTGACACTCATGTGACTGACTTCAGATCGTATACAATAGCTACAACTACGGTTTCACGTTTGGGATTGTTTGAGCCTAGTTGATTTTTAAATTCATTTTTAATTGCACAATTTTTTAGTAAAAAAATATTAAATTTAAATTTAAAAAAATCTTAATTCTTAATCATATATCTTCAAAAATTATTATTCAAAAATACATTTTTTTCTCACTCAAAAAGGAGCTTTAATGAACGATTTTTCTTGATAAATACCATGTTTACCTAAGCTTACAAAATTGCTTATAAGTAATTACGAAAGTTTTTAAATTACTTATATAAGTAAAATAACAAAATATGACATGGTAAAGCAACATTATAATCATTCATGATTCACCGAAAGTCCTCTATTTATGGCCGCGTTATAATTGGATACGAGAAATGTCCACATTCATGTTGTTTTTGCAAAAAAAAAATGTCCCAAATTTATTCAATTTCTATTTTACAATAATTTAGACAAAAATACCCTTGTTAACAATTTTAAATTCTAAACTAAAGACAAAAAATATATATATACAATTAAAAATTATATTGGCCAATAAAATTTTGACTCATAACCTTCACTACTTGCTTTAAAAAGTACAAATGTCAATCAATATTAAATGCTAACTTCTTCATTGGAGTTGACAAATAATTCATACAAATCGACCCAATCTATATATATTTTCAAACCCTTCCAATTCCAAACCCTACCAATTGCAATTCAAATTTCAGATTCTTTTCTCTCGTGCAAATTTGTCTCTCCCCTCTTATCTTTTCTCTATGGTGAAGCATGTTTTTGTTTTCTATATTAAATAAGTATACATTCATTTATATTTGTACATAAATACCTATAATTTTTGTATTTTTATACATTGCATTGATTTTTATCTTAAATGATGCAGGTTTTACTTGTGGATTATCTATTCAACTGGAAGAAACCTCATTTGTGCTAAAAAAAAAACGTATGTTTTTCCTTTAATTCTTCCTTTTTATTTCACTAATTTTAGGGTCCATTTTATATTTTTTTAATCTAAAAATCGAGGCGTGTTATTCTATTTTTGCTTTTGAGAGCAATAACGATGAAATATTCCATATGTATTTGATGCAAAATGAACATTTGATGGATTAGTTATAAATTGCATAGTATGTGTTTTATATTTGCAACTAATGCTAAGAATTTTTTATGTAATATGTGATGTTTTTTGCTTGAAAATTTGGACTCTAAGCATAGTCATTCAAACACGTTTAGTTAATGTTAAATATAATTTGGATGTTATTTTAAGGTGGGAAGAAATCTTGGAATAAGAAATTTACATTTGAACTTAATGTTGGGAGCGTTAAACAATGTCAACCCATGCTTAACACCATAAATGGAAAAATACTGAAAAAAGTGGGAAACTGATATTTTATGATGCAAAAACTAGAAAAATGAAGAAAATTGGAACTTATGAAGATAAACTCTTCCCACTTGGAGCTTATTTGTGTAAATAGAGCTTGCTCTCAAACAAAGGGCTCAATCTCCTCGAAGAAGATGCAAAAGAAGATAGAGTCAACGAGAACTAAATCAAATTATGTTGCAAATGAAATCTAACTTAAGTGAGAATATAAGAAATTGTTAGATTCATGTTCATCCTTAGCTTTTGAGCTTGTAGGTAAACTTTCACATCCTCTTCTAGAAATGTGCATGTTTACATGGTTATATGACATCATGAGTTACCTAAAGTATAGTGCTTCATATGTTTGAGTTACCGGAAACTTTTGATATTTAATTTATGTTCTATAACATTCTTTGTGTGGAGTGAAGTGTTATTAATACGTCGTGATTAACACTTATCTATGGATCATGCAAATGAAATTATTTGCCTTAATGTGTGTTCACGTGTGGTTGCTACAATTTTCACATATTTGGCATTCAATGCAACGAGCCTAGTGAAGTATAATGGCTTATTTCAGGTCAGTAGCCACTTAAATGATACTTAGTGGGTTCTTATATTATTTGTCTTATTTGTTTTTGTTATTTGTAGATCACTTCCTCACATCAATACAAACTTTTAGATAAATAGCAAGTTTCTACCCAGATTTCACGGTTAGCAATACCAAATACATAACAGCTGTCGTCAACAAACTCGATGCACAACAAAAGAGTATGTTCGTGGAAAGGTTGGCGATGTAGCTACAGAAATTAGGGGACACAAGGTGAGTGGTGAGTACAATGGATTTGGTTATGTTGACGGTGTTGGAGATATACATGTACGTGATGATTATAATAATTTGTCGTTGCCCAACACTGAGACTGGCGAATAGCATGTCGAGGCAACCGAAGTAGATGCTGGCAATGTCGAGAACAACTTTTCAAATGACGAGAATATCATGAAATGTCAAGGACAAAGTCGAACCAAATGACGGATTGATAAGATGACAACTAGATAAAAAAAAAAGGAGTTGAAACAAACTAATTAAATATACAAGTTCTTCAATATGATTTCAATTAAAGGTGTGTTATAAATCGATTATCATTAACAAGAAGCTCTCATTGTGAATATAGTATTGTGTTGACCTTACAAACATCTTGGTAATAAATACAACTTCACTATTGAGTTGAGAAACACAAAATCTAAAACATATGTTGTCAAACTAATGGCAATCAATTGTAATTACATAGAGTATAAGTTGGTATGCAGTCTAGTAATGTAATTACAACATGTTTTACTCATCTATATAAGCATACATATGGCTTGAAATACAATAATATTAAAACACAATTCCTCACAAGAAATTCCTAACATTAAGAATTTCTTCCTTCAACTATGTCTTCTTCAACCAAATACTCTCCTCATATTGATGTTTCTATGAACCTCTCCCTGCCCGGGTTTTCGGTGGACAATCCAATCATCATTCGACTCAAAAGACGAAGAACAAATGTATGTCGTTGTTCCCTACGTTCCTCAACCTTGGAATTGCCATCGTCAAGTGAGTGTTCATCCAATTAATTTCCCAATGCCAAGCGAACTTAGAGTTGGTGATCGTTTTGCCGATCGTGAGATCATCCCGATCGAAATCCTACCGGACGAACACCATCTTTTGTTTGACATTCAACATCGCAACGAGTTGGTCATGATGTTAGCCCATGTTCGAAATGTCATGGGAGATGTCATCATCATAAGCTCCGACGACGAGGATGGTAGTGAGATATCTTCTCTATCCGTTGTTGAGGACATGTAGATGTCTTCATGCATCGTCATTTTGTGATCATTTCAAATAAAAAACTTATTGTCATTATCATGATTTATATTGATGAAGTGGTGAAGTTAATGTAGTTTGACAGTTTACAAACTCTTAGATATGATTTCGAATTGTCATTGTTTAAAATTCAGTACGTGGTTATATAATGATGTTGAAATCACAGTACAAAATTTATGTTTTGCATTGTTCTTTGAATGTTTACTAAGTGTTGAAATGAACTAAGAAAATAACGTAGAAATGCAAAAGTATATTATTAATGAATAATGAATTTGATGTTAATATGAATATAGAAAATAGTCAAGTGCCGAGGCAAGTCAATGATCCTGGGGTTTCTACATCTTTGCCTATTGTGTTAACAACTTCCACTTGTCCTCCATGTTGACAAATGTACCACCATGAGAGATAACGAATCTCATAACATTTCTTATATCTGCATGCCATCAACGCAAATAAGATTAATTAACTCGAATACTTAAAGCAAATATGCTACTCGTAAGCAATATGGTCAATAATAAACAAAAATGTTCCGTAGATTCGCTAAATTTGCAACGTAATTCTCGACATTTGAAACAATGTCAAGAATTACATTTGAAGTGTCATTCTCGACATTTATAAAATGTCGAGAACGATATGTCGTCCAGACACTTTACCATATGTATTTATCATCCTTTTCAACTTCAACAATCATTTTCGCAAGAAATTTATTCCATCATTAATAGCATTGTAATATATGACAACCATTGCAAGTTCATCTATTAATGTTATTTAAGTAAGTTGTGACAACATATTTGAGAAACACAAAATAATAAATATGAATTTGATTTTAAAATGCTCCAAACAAATATTTACTAATTGTTTGAAAAATCTAATCATCCATTTACATTATATATATATCACAACAACTATTAAACACAACGTATCAAGAAAAACAAGATTTTGAAAAAAAAAAAAAAATTTACCTTCTATCGAAAAATTGTCGATGAGGTTAAAAGTACGTAATTTTTTTTTTTTTGTATTAATAATTTTTCTATTTTATCATCTTCATTTCTACCCAAAATCATTGGCCATTACCTAATAAATAATGAAATGAAATTAACACATTAGGTATTACCTTGCATTAATGTAGCTTCTCATGGAAGTTTCTTCTTTTTCTTGAAATTCGTAACAAATTGAAAAAGAAAAAAATTGCTTCATTTTTCATTAAGGGTATAAAAGATAATTTGATCCCCAATTTGGCCATTTTTTCAAGAGTTATCAAAATTAAACATTTTTCAATTGACAGACATGTAATTGGCCATTTTTTAAAATTCTCCTTTTGATATTCATAAGCTCGTATTAAGAAATCAATAATAACTCTAATAAAAAGTAAGTCACATGATTTATTGTGACAAAAAGGTTGACAAATCGGCTAAAGAAGGGTTCGACTTAGAACTAGTATGAAGCTTGTCGAAACGATTTTGATAGTTGGAAAATGGTAATTAAGTCCACTTTGATTGGGGCAAAAAGACAGAGGATAATATGGACAAACATGTGATGTTTTTTAACGTAGTAATATTGATTGTCAATTTGATAGACAATTCTTTCAATATTAGAAAGATAATTAAGAAATTGAAAATAAATGTACAAATACATCATTATCTAAATCCTCCCAAACATATTTCGAACAAAAAAAATGAAATAATAATTCATTTAGATGTATTTACTAATCAAAGAAATTAATAATATCTCATACACTTTAAATGCTCCAACTCAAATTAACGTTCTGGGGGATAATTAGTTAATATTATATTTTATAAATTTATGGCACGTCTGAAATATGAAGATATTTGATTCTAATAAAAAACTTTTCAAATGAAAATTGAGCAAATAGTAAAAATTTCCCATTTAATAGACATATACTCTTAATAAGTATTTAGATATGACAAATTATAAAACCCCATAAGAGGTTATAGTACCTAATATTCAACAAGTTATGTTGTTACGAGGGAAGAAATAGAATAAAAAAAGAAAAAGTTGTCGAAAACACTTTTGTACATGATGTATTGGATCATATAACGAGAAATCGAAATAAATACTTTGAAATATATCGATTGAAGTAATAATTAGCCAAATAAAATGGATACAATCCTAAATTGAATTTAGTATTGAAATCCAAAATTTCTGGACTCGCAGTCCGAAAATGTAAATGTGCATTCTTGTGCGAAAAGAAAATGATAAAAATAAAGTCATAAAATGTAATGTTCAACTTTCAACATAGTAAATTTCGCAAATATTGTGGTGGATGAAATCATGAATTATGCATAACAATGAAATACGGTATAGTCAACTTCTTTGTTATGATTATTAATGTTATTGTTGAAGGATTTAATATGCTTGAAACATAATTCAAGTGATATTATCATGAGGAGGAGTAAATATGCGTCGTACTTTTTTTTTACTTAATCAATGTTTTGTTCAATTGAATTTTTTCCTAGCAATATTTTTAATAAGACAATTTTTGTAGTGTACTTAAAAGAATAATGTACTCCTTTTCTTTTATTAGAATTTTTTCCACAAGCCATTTACTCTTAAAATAATACTCGTATATGTGTGAGACTGTCAAAGAGATCAATAAGAACTTTTTTTTTCGAATTATCATGTTACTGCAATCATAAAGTTTTGTCCCACTGAATTTTCTTGAAGACATTGAGTCGAAGATATCAATATTGAAGACATTAACATATAATACGTGATTCGTTTGATGCAAGAATTGAAACTAGGGGAGTACCAATAGTCTTTTTTCTTTGATCAAGTTTTCTTTCACTAAATTTTCTTCATTAACGAGACATCATTTTATTACTCAAGATTATTTGTACTTTTTTTTCATTTGTTGACATTTTTGTTCCATCGAATTTTTGTCAAGCAATATTTCAATGAGAAAGTTATTATGTAAATAGACATTCAAGGGGGAGTGTTGTATATATGATAATATTTATGAATGCCTTTTATATCACCGTAGTCTTAATCATTATGATTATTGTATTACTCGTAACTCTAATTCTTTACTATAAATATGAAATTTTTGTTTTTAATAAAACACATACCAGCATTTCCTTGTTTGTCTTCTCCTTTTTCCTGTGTAGTTTATTACATTTTCGCTTTTCTGGTAATTTTTTTGTTTTGTTTTGTTTTGTTTTGCTTTTTTTCCACTTTCTAGTTTTTAATCACGTACACTTTTTCCAAAAATTACTTTTCAGTAATAAATTCGCTTAGCCTATTGCCAAGCAATGATGTTCGCTTGTTTCTTCACAAGGGTTTAAGAACACACTGGTACAGTACGAACTGACAGCGACCGAGAATTTAGGGCCACTGCATGTAGCGATGGAGACGAAGAGGGTTCGATTGGTGTTCAAAAATGACGAGATTTTGAGAGAAACACAGAAATCGGATGGCTTGAATCGATGCTGGGTTTTGTTGAAACCCGATCAACACAGGACAATCGCCGATATCGCCTCTCACCTCCTCCAAGCTTTCGAGCTCCACCAGTCCTGTCCCCATGGCCTTCTCCTCTCTGTAATATTCCGTTCTTTTTTGTCAATTCTGTGTTTTGGGTTCTGTTGAGTGAACGAATTGGGAATGTGGTACTTTGATTTTAGCGATCATTTTATTATGTGGGTTTTTTGAGGGGATGCTGTTGGTACATTGTACAAATATCTGATGCTTATTGCTGGTTTTTTTAGTCATGTATTTTTTCCTTTTATGTTTGATTATTTGCTCTAACATGTGCACAAAGTATATTCTTGCATGCTAACAGAAAAAAAGAAAAGAAAAGAAAAGAAAAGAAAAGAAAAAGGTACTTACTTTTTTCTTGGTGATCCTCCGAATAACTGAAACTGCCTTGCCCTAAAAAATAGTATATTTGAGTTCTTTGAGTGGCAAAACCTTTTGCTGATTTTATGATGTTTGTGGTCATTTGCTGGTCTGCATATGTTTATTATTTACTCTTTCTTTGCTGGGGGTTCAACTCTTGTGGTTAAATTTTATTGGAGCGAATTAGATGTCCAATGTTTCAAAAAAATAAAAATAAAAATAAAAATAATATTAATAAAATGCAATGGGGGTATTTCTATGTAAGAATTCATTTATCATCGCGGATAATTAACTGCATTGATATCAAGTACAGGAAAAAACCAGTAGAATGCATTTTTTGTTTCTCAAAATCAACTGGACTATTGTTGAGACAGATTGAAATAAAAAAGTTTTGGCTTTGGTTAATAGTTTTTCTTTGTTGTTGGGTGTTATTTTATTAATTCTTACTAATTTCATGCAGATGGACGGATTTGTGTTGCCACCTTACGAGTCAACTACCATTTTGAAGGATAAAGATCTGATCAGGTTAGTTTTGCTGTCTAATCCTTTGCAGAAGAAATTAAAACTGGTAGCATTACGTTTTTACCATTTTGCATTTACAAAAGTATGTTATTTACATGTGTTGTTTTTCACATGTGGAGTCAGAGTAAGGAAGAGAGAGGATGCTTTGTTTATAGAAGGACACAATGCTGCTCATTCAGTCAAGAAATTGAAAGCTTTGGAAAAGCAAACTGTAAATAGCAGTTTCTTGCTTTTGTCAAATTTGGAGTTTGAGAAAGGAAAACAAGTATATGAGGGTGATGACTCTGAAGAGGAAGATGACCTGTTGGAAAATGTGGAAAATCCACCCACTGTTAATGCAGATTCCAAGAGGCGAAAAAGAAAAGCATCAGAGAAACTCCAGTGTTCCAAGTACGTTATAATCTATGCTATCTTGCTCAGGTCTTATTATGGAATTCTTCATGTTATACTCTTGTTTGCAGATCTATGCCTTGATGGATTTGTAAATTAAAACTTTGTAATATATAGGAAGAAAAAGCAACGTTCTGAGGCTCCTGAAACTGTTCTGAGTGACGGTCATGTTGAAAAGATTGAAAACCGTCAGCAGGAAGAAGTTCCTACAAGACAGAAGAGCCTTTCACAGGTGGAGAAGAAATCTGATTCTAACGACAAAGAAAATGAGGAAAAGAATCAGGAAAATACTAAATTAAGCGATGACAATGACGATTCTACGCCCAGCACAAAAAGGTAGGTTTCTTCATAAGATAGTCTTTTCCTTTTCAAGATGATGTTCCATGTTTATTGTTTAACCTTTTACGTTTGGCTTTGACTGGCTAAAATACAAGAAAAAGTCCTTAAAATTCTTTCTATTTTTATATGCGATTAGAATTTTACAAACTTGCAGGCCTTTAACCTATTCTGTCGGTTATTCAAACGTGAATTTCTTCTTGAATTTTTTGATTGAGGTCTAGAGATCATCCTGTAAAAAGCTATTGTCATTATTGTTGAAAGAGAATCTTTGTCAACGGCTGTCACTAACAATACCAAGAAGCCAGTTTTCATTCTTCTCTCTTTTAAAAGGGACTAATCAGGACTGGGCATAGATAGAGGCCAGAGAAATGAACTTGAAGAAGTGCCCATGCATTGACTGGTGCAGGGTGCTATTATTACCTGAAATTAAATTTTCCCAGTGGCTATTTCCCTAAGATGCTCGGACTCGGGTACGGGTATCAAGTATGAGTATGTATCTAAGTGTCGGATTTTTTATTTTCTAAAATGTACAATATGGGGACATGACTAAAAAGAGACCAAATTTCAGGCACGTGTACGTGGGTACGTCTTTCAAATTTCAATTTTTTTTACTAATCAGGACGAAATTTTGAATAGTCCAAATTAATTATTTACAATTAAAGAAATGGGTAATTATTAAGAGGTTAAGACGAATAAAATATAATTTTGGAGTTTAGTTTTCAATTATGAGAATTACTAAATGTTATATAAAATAGGAAATGAGAAACTTGATTGTAATTTGACTTAGTGGAGCACTAAGTAGCACTATATGGAACCTATTTTCATTTTATACAAACAAAAATATAAGCCACCGATACAAAGAGAGAAATAAGGGAAAAAAAGAAGAAAATTGAAAGAAAAAAGGAAGAAAGTAAAATCTAGCGCCCCTGCCTTTCTCTACCCTCTCGGCGACAACACTAAGTTTATATAGAGCAAAAGTGGGAAAGAAGAAAAGGAAAAGAAAAAAAGAAGAAGAAAGAAGAAAAAGAAGGAAGTAAAACGACGAAGTGTTCGGTTGAAATTTGGAGGATCCGACACATATCCCATACCCATGTTCATGTCGTGTCGTGTTCGACACGGGTAGTCCAACTATTTCGAAGAGTCCGGGCATCATAGCTATTTCCCTTTAGGAATCAAAACTCAAGATCTGTTTCTTCTTAATATCATAAGGGCATTTGGACGAGTAAAAAAGTAGTTTAATGAAGTGAATGGAAAATTGAATGATGGGCTTTAGATATCAGTGTATATGGGTGCATTGGAGATGCCAAAGAGCTAATTGAACATCCAAATTTGCTTGACTTCGGGTTTAAGGAAAGAATTCTAGGTACATACTCTTTCCTTAGTATTCCATCTTATCCCTTCATATGTGACGTTGAATAAACTGAAACATTGGACCTACTGGAATTAGACAAAGGGAATATGAGTTGGGCCATGTATCTGAGTATTGAAATGAAAATATTAGTAAATAACAACTTGGAAGGGCACTACAAGTGCAGATGTGCCTACTTAAGGAAGGTGTACCAGTTTGAGAGATCCCGAGGAGAAAAAATCATTTTAAGAGGGGAGTATATATTGCTTGGATAGAAGATCTTGTAATTGGGCTTTTAACATGTATCTGTATTAGATTTATTTCTACAAGCTTGTATTTGATAGCCACTTGACAACCTTTTCTCTTTTCACTAATCACTAATGACATCCCTAATTTTTGCTGTCTGAAGAAATGCCTCATTGGAATATTAGCTACGAAATTAATAAATTGTGTTTTAGTTACCTTATTATTGTGCTACAATATCTCCTTTAAATGCTTAAGCATGTATAATGCATCTTTAAATACCGACTGTCTCTAACATCACTTCCTTTCCTTAGTAATTTCTTAACTTTCTTTCGTGTACGTGTTTGTAGAAGTTTGGAGCTTCAAGAGAATGGCAAAGAGATCAAGGATGCCAGCCATGAAACTAAAAAGGTCCATTTTAAGTACAGTATGAATATAAAATATATTGGTCCTGTAAGCTTTAGACTGCCCTTGTATATATTTATCAGAAGTATTACTGTATAGCAAACTAAATGTTGAAAGATGCTGCAGTCTTTTTATGGAAATTGCTGAGAGGTTGATACGTGGAAATTCTTATCAAAACTAAATTATTTGAGGAGCTTCTATGAATTAAGGAAACTTATGTTTTTCCGGAAAGTTCTGTTCTACTTGATTAGCGCGTGCATCCAGATCTTTATATTATTCCAAACTGCCCATTTTGCTCAGCTCAGAATGCAAAATGCTGTAAGCATTCTTGTATGATTGAGATTCAGTTTTTGAGGGCATTGACTTAAGTAGCATCACCAATCCCTGTTCTCTATTACTAGTTTAAATTTTGATACGAGTTGTTCTGCTTTTATATTGGATCTTTTTGCTTTCTCCCCTCTTGAAGGAACAACCTACTGATCTATATGGATTGTTCTGTATATTTGCAGGTTCCAAGTAGATGTGCTAGGAGGAAGCGTGCTAAAAGGCAATGGTTGCGTGAAATGGCTAAAATTCAGAAGAAAAATGCTACTTCTGAATCAGAAAGTCTTGTAAGTTGTCAAATGTGTAAGACTCTTCCAACATCACTAACCTGACTTGTATTGGAAATTCACTACCTCAAATTTACAGAGAAATTGGAAAGAGGATCAAGCTAAAGCTGAAAGAAACAAGGCAGATGGCCAACCAAGAGGAGTGGTGAGTTATCTTACTCTCCTTAACCAACTATGATGATATTCACAAGAATATTAAATCCCTGAATTTCACAGGGACATTGGAAAAAAGGCCCTGCTAAAGCTGAACGAAAGGAGGTGGATGGCCAAACGAAGGGACTGGTGAGTTATCAGTTTCTTGTTAAATCTAAGTATGTTTAATATTGACATAATATCTCAATACGCAGCTCAATTGGAAGCAATATCCTGGAAGTAAGACGCCTAACAATATGGAAAAATATCAACAACAAAATCAAAATATAAATGCACATGAACACTCAAATAGAAATGGTGATACATCTTGGCATTCAAATCAATATAGTGATGAGGAGGCTGAAGCTGTTCCTGTTGTAGTAAGGCCGGGGCACATCCGGTTTGGGATTGTGGGGAAAGGTTAAACTCTCTCTCTCTCTCTCTCTCTCTCTCTCACACACACACACACACACACACACACACACATGAGAATATAGTGTTTGTGATTAAGTGTGCATATGCTGATGTTTCAAGTGAATTGTTATTAAGCAATTTAGCTGATTGACTGAATTATGCTTTCCCTAATTTAAATGATAGATGGGAATTTGCATAGCGTTTTAGTTGGCTCGTGTCTCAGTTCTAAGCCTAGCAGTGAGTTCAAATGCTCCATTTGGGAAGAATTTATAGATGGTTTAATTATAAATAGGTAGAAATGAGTGGTAGATGAGTATGTAGTACTTGTGGGTCCATTGAAATTTGTGTTTGAAAATAAAGTTCGACCATTTATAAATTTTGCTAAACGGAGGCTAAATATTTCATTTACAATCAGATCCGTGAATTTGATTATTGTGTCTCCTCATTTGGGAATGGACAAAGACTTAATCTACATTGGGAGCCTTTCCCTGTTATCAATGACTGTTTTCTTAGCACACAATTACGTAAAGAAGCGGAATAAGTAACTAGGCTATCCTGATTCACTTCCATGTGGAATGTTAGGTTACTCTTAAAAATTACCATTGTTAAGATAATGTTGCAACATTGTTTTATTCCATTCGTTTTTTACTTCACAATTGGAATGTTGCTACATGTTCACATTTTGGAATTGCATGATTCCAGCATGATACACTGTTCAGAGTTTTGATCTATGAACATATTTTTAATATGCAGAACCAGCTGTGCCTAAAAGTCAAAAACCGGTGGTATGTTTCTTCATGTACATTATGATACATATTACATTCAACATTGCCACTGTCTTTTTGTTTTTCTTGTTGATCAAAATATCAAGACCGCATTACTTTTTCTTGTTTTATCGCTTATACTTCAAACATGGTATAAGCTTAGCCTTTATCTCCATTGTCTTTTTTCTTTTTCATTGCGTACCCATTGTAATTTACATTGATATCAGTAAGCATAAAGTTTATCTTAAAGTTAAGATGTCGAACTATTTTTTTTCCCCCCTACTTTGCAATTCCATTAATGTTAGGTCACATCTCAATTGGTGCCACATATCCTCTGAAATTTTGAGTTTTCCTTCAGGAAAAAACCCAATGGAATGGAATTACCAGCAAGCAGGGTCAAAAATGGGGTACCACAAAATGTTCATTCACCCAAAGAAATGATTGTAAAGATTCAAACAAAGAGTGTTCTGAAACACCGAATAATGAAAAAGAGACAATGTCATATACAGGAATTGACTTTGATAACCTTCAGCCCCTTTGTAGCATGCCCAAGGTATATTCTTCTTAATAAACAATTTCACGATTTAATGCCATCATTGTTTTAAGTTACATTTTTTTTTTTACAACGATTGGGTAGTAAGATTTAAAATTAGATATGAAAATATTATTCTAATTTTCAGACCGTCATGTGAAGCTTATGATGCATGTTGCACAAGGAAAAAACTTGTGTAACTCATCAGTGTCAAATATCTTATTCATTTTGCAGGAAGGAGATGTGATTGCATATCGAACTCTGGAGTTATCATCGTCCTGGATCCCTGAGCTTTCACCCTATCGAGTATAACAGATTCTAATAAGAATTAGAGCAAAAATTTAGCTTAACCGCAAACAACAGTAATTGCTTTTTAACATTTTTCCTTCTCTTTAGGTTCGAAAAGTATCATGGTATGATGCCGGATCTGGTCAGATTATGCTGATACCGGTCTCAGAATACCCAGTTGTTTCCAAGAAGTTAGATGATGATGAATCTACACAGCCAGATAACTCCCTTCACAAAGAAGATGAAGCGGTGGAGGTAACCTGCAATCCTTCTTCTAGTGTTGTTCTTCTCAAGGCTTCTTCCGTTGGAGCAAAAGCTCGCTTCTTGGATTGTTTGTTTTAATATAGTTTATCTTGAGCAGATTGATTTCTATTCACTTGTTGATGTCCGTATAGTAAAAGTTGGCAGTTCTGGACTAATAAATTTAGCCCCTAGTTGGGTAAATGGAAGTCCTGTGGGCAATAAAAGTGCTGCAATTACTGTATTGTCAAGCAGTAATAATAAACAAACAGTTGTCCCCAGCCAAGGTAATTATGTTTGTTCATCGCTACACTTTTTAAGAATAATTTACTTGTCTTCATCCTTTCATTATTCCTTCTGTAGAGAACGAAGGAGCAAACAACGGTAAACAAACACAAGCCCCTGAAGCAGGTACTTGATCTTTTCTCTAATGCCTAAAATTTGATGTAATCTATTCAGACGGCTTGATAATGGTTTATTTAATTGTAGAGAGTGGTGGTGTAAGTGCTTGGGACATATTTTTGACTGAAACTTTACCTGCCGTTGAGGAACAATCATCAGAGAAAAATAGCTGGGGCAAGAGTGCCAAGGTACTACATTTTGCCAATACTGTACAACCACAGCACGAAGATGGCTGGGCCAAGAATGCCAAGAAGGTACAACCCCCAGGGGAAAATAGTTGGAGCAGGCAGAATGCAGGCCGAAAACCATGGTCATTTAAAAGTTCAAGAGGTGGTGCACATGGCTCAACTATGCCTAGATGGAAGAATGGGAACTAGTTCAAGGTATTCATTTTTACAAATTCTATGTTCTACCTTGTGTTTTTGTAATCCTGCCGTAGAAAATGACAATATAATCCCAATGTAGTACATGGGATCTTCTTCGAATCTTACCCCCTGTGCAGAATTTTTAAACAGCTCGGTCTTATTTATTTTTGTTAGTTATACCTCTTATGAAAGAGGTGATTAAGCTCGTGTAATATTAGCATGGATGTTCAAAACCTTTCTATGCCTTGTGTTCGCTGTGCTTTAAAATTTGATGGATTTGCATGTTAATGGTATACATATTGCACACATCCCCTGCCCCTACTCTGCCGTTAATCAGACAAGATTATCATATTTTTCACTATGATGGATAATTAAGAATAGAAGTTTTTCTCTACTGTAATGAAAGTCTAATAGTTCTTTTTCTCAGAATGGCAAAACTCTGTTCCTGTGTAACAAACTGGTAAACCTAGGAGTCTTCTAATGCTCCATTTGTTTTTATTAAAAAGCAACAGCTTTGGTGCTGAATGTTGACATATTCTGAGGCACAACAATAATGGGGAATTGTACACTTATTCTGAGGGGATTCTATACTCATAATTTCCAAAATTGTAATCAGAAACTTATTCCCTGTACAGCTCTCAACTTGGATTAAAATTTAAGTTTGCTTGCATCTCACGAGTAGAACCTGGACTCGTGCTGCTATGGGATGCCAACGTATTTCATTAGAGCTGCAGACACGTTCCGAAAATTAATGACGCTCTTATTCAGATTTACTTGATCCACTGTTGAAGTCATTTCTTAACAGAAGAAAGATGTTCGAGGAGCTGCGCTGGTTCCTGACCTTCCTCGACAATCTGAAATTCCAAAAAAACACATGCAAATACAAGAGTTTAGGAACTGCACATTTGAAATGGAGACAATCATATAAAAAAGCACACAAGTTGTGATAAGAAGATTTGCAATCCCTTAATTGCTGATAGAACTAGCAAAATGTTACTTAAGACACTGATAAATGCAAAATAAGAAGAGATTTAGCCTTATAGTATGTTTGGCACACAGTAGTGCACAGGACTAGATAATGCAATAGATCCGGTGCCACCCATACCACCTTAATAAACAATGCCATAAAGTGATTGTTTGTTAAACAATTTTAGTTGCTGCTTCTTCAAGTAATCAAGCCTATAATCTGAAGTTCTCATTTTCACTCTTTCACCTAATGCCTTGAATATATGCACTACTCTTATGACCAACAATCAAGTACATATCCAATAGTATGATTCTCGCATTTACAGTTGATCTAACCTTAAACATGACTGCAACAATTGAACTAGAGAGTTCGTGTACATACCTTAATTTGAGCATTTGTATCGAAACCCTTCTCAGCAAGAAAACTACGACCAACGTTCTCCAAATGGGTAGGACTATTTTTGCATTTGCTGTCATCAATCGACTGATCGTGTCCTCTATTCTGTGATACTTCATGCCCCATCCATATGTATAAAATATCTGTATTTTTCCCCTCAGTACTCACTGAGGGCACAAGAATGATGTAAATGGATCTGGAATCTAAGATGACACAAGTTGTGTCCATTTTATCCATCGAAGGCCACTGGTAGAATAATGAGTCGGTTGGCTGTGCTATTCTATTGGTCATATCATTCGACATCAGGTCAAACGTGTTGCACACTATATCATCTTGTAATCGACTTGGGAGTTCATATTCAGCCGCATGGTCGTTAGAATCTGACATTGGCTCTTCTGTGTCCATCTCAAAAGAATCCTCGTGTCTTGAGGTGCTGCATTCGACGTCCCTCATAATATCTTCTGTGCAAGGAAGAGACTTCGACGAGTTTTCCGGAATCTGAGATACCTCATCAACAGAAGGTAACATCATACGAGGAAGGCGAATGTTCCCTTTACGTTCTGCAATGTATAGTGAATGTTCTTTACAAGACGAACAACTGCCAGTTGCTCTCGAAATGCGACCAGCTGAAAATGCCTCTTCCGGTGGAGGGGAAGTTACTTTATGAAGCAAACATTCACTTTCCTCCGCAGAACCACCCTCATCAGCATCGGGATCTTTATATTCGAGTCTGGAAGGTGAAGTCAGGGCCGAGAAATATGATAAGTCGGACCAGTTAGATGATGAGGGTGAGAAGGTAAATGAACTCGAATAATCAGAGGTTGGAGGTGAGAGTGCTGGAGATGTTGAACTGGACTTCAGTTTAGTAACGAGAGATGAAGAAAAAGAATCCAGTGAACTGAATGAAGGTGATGGTGAGAAAGATGTATTGGTAGGACGAGCCGAGCATTCCACTTCTTTAAAGTTAGTCTTCGTCCTACCCGGACTACTCGTTGAATAAGAAGCAAAGGAATCCGGTGGTGATTCACACTGAGGACTGGAAGGCATTGCAAGATCAGGAGGAGGGAAAAAGTCTTCAACTTCTTTACAAGATTCTATCATATCCAGGTCCTCACATGTTTGGGTCGTGTTGTAGTTCAATCTAGACGAGGATATAAATTCTTTCACAATACCACTGGAAAACTGCCTTCTCAATCTGCTCCAGCCATTTTCTCTAGCTGGAAGACACGTCTCGGATTCTGTTCCCGATAATGGAAAAGGCGGAACGACCCCACCGGAAAGTGCTTTCTGGAAGATCTCAAAATCGACGTCATATTCATCAACCTTCCTCTGACCAATACATTGATGAGAGGAAGAAATAGTGTCAGCCTCGGGAGATGACTCATCTGCTAACTGTTTCTCATAGCCGAGAGCATCCCACAATTCGGACGTCTCCTCACCTTCTTTGATGGTTTTAATGGGACCCTGGGCCCTTTCATAACGAATAACTTGAGAGGCAGCTGCAGTGGCATTATCCGACGTCACAGAGAAGCAATGCTTTCCAGTCCAGACAAATATAGCAGAAGGAATGTGAATAATGAATGCCCCACGAGAATCGAGTCTGTTTGCTCCCGGCTCAATCAACATCTTTGGTACAAGATGAAGGGGATCATACGGGGAGTGGGGCGCCATTCGATACATCCTGAGTACAGAAGTGGGGCTTACAGGCTGAGCATGTACCCGTTTCTGGCACAGCAAAAGTTGGCAAGCAAATCCCATATTTGGGTTAGTCACTCCTCTGGCTGCTTTAACATGCTGGAATGCATCCTCAAAGCTTTGCCCCTCTTTCCACATAAGATACGCAATGACCAAAGAGGTTGATCGAGACACCCCCTTGCAACAATGAACAAGAACACGCCCACCTTGTTCTCGCACATCTTCAAAATAATCGAACACATCATAGAGAATACTTGTAATATCCTCTGACGGGCTGTCCCGGAGCCAAAGGGTCTTGTACACGAGTTCACTCTTGAAATATTCAGGACAAACGAACCCCACACAGTTCAACACATGGGTAATTCCATTCCGTTGGAGAATTTCACGACTCTTTGCAATAACATCGCTTCCCAAATATATGTGGTCCAAAATCCTTGAGCATTCCTTATCAAAGAAAGCGAGTTTGTCTTTCTTGAATTCAAATTCTCTTGGACGTTGATCTAAACTCATTTTTTCACGGGGTGCCATCGATCCAAGCCTTGCACCGGGAGTTGAGGGATTTGGCCAAACGCCAAGGTCGTCTGAGCCAGCTCTTGGCCACTCCTCAATGCTCGGTCTCGTGATCGAGAGAGGATGAAGGGGCGGCAAACAAGCCCGAGCCTTGCTGTGCCATTGTGGCCTATAATTTGATTTTCTTGGGGATCGATCACTCCATGAAACTGACCGTGAGTATGTTTTCCTATTAGCACTCGGTGGCTGATCCTTATCCTCTTCCTTAAACATTTCAAAAGCTAAACTGCCACCCTGTAAAACCAGTTAAACCCATTTGAGGATTTTTTTAAGAAACCCCATATCAAACATCAAAATTAACAAAACTTCAACTGAAATTTCACTATCTAAAAAAAAAATCTTCTAAAAAAATACCAAACCATCAAAATTCTAAAGACTAAACATCAAAACTCAAATTTTTTTCACAGAATTTCATAATTCGGATATACCCACATGATGATTCTTCAAGGAAACTATCAAATATATAATTATAATTCAGAAATTGCTGCTATATTCTTACCTAAAACCCTTGACTTCTTTCTCTGTACATAAATAAAAGAAGAAATCAAACTCAAATATGACCGAGTAAACTCCCATAAAAACATAGCTATCACGGTGGGAAATATTTTCCACATAAAGAACCAAGAATAATAGAAAAAGTGCATGGAAAATTCAATTCAACCATATAATACTTTCAAGATTTTCATTGACAGAAAAAAAAAAATACTTACACGAAATAGTTTATTGATTATAATTGTGATTATGAAATATATATAATTGCAGCAGTCAATATACGAATGATCAATACGTACAACAAAGAATACCCGTTCCGTTCGAAGGGGCCTTCGAATGTTTTTTGAGAAAAAGAGTCGTAGCCTCGTAGGTAAGGCAGACAAAGTGTAATGGACAGATTTGGCAATTTAATAGATATGGAACGGGAGTTGGTCAAACTCCTACGTCATCATGAGAGACCAATTAAGAATTTTAAAAGGGGTTTTCATTAATTTTTTAAAAGTTTTAAAGAAAATACTAGGTCACCCAACTTTGAGAGAAGTCTCATTTTAGTCCTGTAATTTCTTTTGTTCCAAACTTATCACTCATGTTTCAGTTATGCTCTGGTTCGATCGCCAATAATAATTTGTCACAAAGTTTTAACGTCTTATTATTGTGGCAAATAAATTTTCTTACGCATACAATATAGATGTTAATGGAGCTCCATAGTTGTCCCTTTCAAAAATAATTATCTTTAATAGCAAGATTTCGCGTTAACAGATGGAATTTGAATTATTCTAAAACCAACATGGCAACTTAAAGTCATGAGGAGTCCATGAGCAAATATAGTTGCCACCGAGGGAAGTAGGCTAACTTTTTGACCTTATTATGATTTCGGATTAAAAATAAAAATGAATGGCTAAATTAAATTTTTACTCAAAGTTGGGTGACCTTCAATTTTTCTAACTCATTTTTATATATTTCTTTTCCACTCCAAGATGGTGGATACAAATGAGGGGGAAAAAAAAAGAATAATAGAAAATGACATCAAATCAATAATTGAGGCATTCAAGTCAAAGAGAAACTGCCAACAAATTGGAAATTTATCATATTTGGTAATTTCTTTCTATTTATTTTAGGATTCTAGAGTTTAAGAATTAGTAGCAAATGAAGAAATATTGCCAAGCTGGATCTAATGGACTTGCTAGTAGGTTTTGAGTTCTAGTGCGTTCGACCAAGTCGAATTGAAGTGAGAACAAAAGTTAAAATGAACAAGGAAAGTTAAATCACGAAGAGGTTGAGCTCGTGCGTCATGAAATTGGTCGTGCATATGAGATCTCCGATCTCATAAGAGATCTCATAAGAAAAACATGTTAGGAATAGTGTCAAGGACAACATCTTTACTTAAACTCCTTGACGCACACATTGTAAATATTTTAATTCAATTGTAAAATAGATGGAAATTAGAAAATTTTAGTATGATTTCTCGGCATTTAA
>CAIGRP010109517.1:0-20975 GCA_903798385.1 Fraxinus cuspidata
GCACAGTATTTCTTACAAAGACAGCATAATTTTTTTCTCCCTTAGGTATCAGCCCAATATAAAAAACAGGAAGTGTCCCCCTGGCTCCGCCCCTCTAGAATGCTTTACCTACATAGAGATTCACTGACTGAAATCAACCAGAACTATTGTATAACTAAATAGTAATAATCTAAATATTAAGCAGTTCAGAAATCAATAGTACATATAGCGAACACTGATAGGGAAGGGATACAGCAGCAATCAAATCAACATGAGGATCATCAATTGGCTTCAGCATAATCCTGGTGCTAAAATGCCGCGCTTCTTCAAAGTAATCCTCGAAAAGGCATCTCAAAGCCAGTTTCCCAAACAACAAGTTGTATGAAGATTCGAGCATCCTGCATTGCCATTTTGCATACACAATATTTAACCTCGCTATCTTTCGAAAAAAAAAATGAATTTGCAATTCTTAAATTGGTACAAGCCTGGTACGTGCAGCGAGAGGAGGGAAATCGAAGAGCGGCGGAACCAGCACCATTGGCGGCGGCGGTTCTTTGGTTGTCGACCACAAGTTTCCCATCTCAAATTCTATGTGATTACTTCAAAGTTGAATGTGATTAGAGAAAATTGATGAAGAGTTTTTTGAGTATGGAGAAAGATGAGGGTTTTTTTAGCGGAATTCTCTGAACCCTCACCCTTCATTCTTGCTTCTCGTGACGCTTCAACGTTCTGAATAAACTAGTGACGTGGCGATGAAAGCCATCCCTCAAGTCTGTCATTTTCGTACGTGAAATGTGGATCTGCACTCAACTCTGGGCTACGATTATCAAAATGGGCTAGACTTCCTAACCAGTTGTGGTTTGGCCCGTTAAATTATGGAACCGTAGTCAGTTGTATTGGGCTTCCACTTCCCGGTCTGCCGACCAGTGGGTTGGTCCATTGAACGGCACGGGCCTGCCTACTTTTTTAGACAAACACGTTAGAATGCGTGCTTGTTGTAATGTGAGGTGTTACAACGACCATTTTCACTCCAACTCTAAAGTCAAATTTATAGGGAAAACGAATGAGAACCTAGTTTTGGTTTAGCTATAAAATTTTCATTCCTTCGTTTTAGGAGTGTGTATGGTCCAATTCGATTCTGAAGAGAAACAGAATCGAACCAAACAGAACCGATGAGAATCTTAGAAATTGAATTATTGGTTCAATATCCAACTATAGAACCGGAACTAAACCAACTAGTTTTGATTCGTTTCTTCATATTGAAAAAAATTATAAAAATAAAGTGAAACTATTTGTCAATTTGAAAATAAACAAAAATAAAATATGAAATCATTTATCATTCTTGTAATCTAACAATACAAAAAATCTAGTAAACAAAACAACAAAATTCATATAATAGCCTGATTATTTTTAGTAGTTCTTAAGAATCGTGATTCTTGATGGCCGGCTACTTTGAAAACAACGATAAGTTTGAATTCTTATGTAATATTGAACTAAAAATATATTTTTCTATTGTGTGCATTAAATTTATGAATTTGTAAAATATTTATAAAATTATTTTGACTTAAATTTCGATTACCCATTAAAGAAAAGGAGAAGAAGCGTATGAGAAATTAAATTTCAACGTGAGATAATTTTTAGGGTCCAGTGTTTAAAGATCAAATGCATCTTGCTACAAGTAAAAAGAAAAGTTCGGAAGGATCGAATTCACTGTTGGTTCTCAAAATAGTACCAATAATCGAATTGAAATTGATCGATTCCCAATGTATAGTCCCAAAACCAACCCATTTAGTAGAGGAACCGGGCCAAATCGACTGACTCTATTTGGTTTCGGTCCGATTTCATTGGTTTCGTGAAAAATGTTCACCCTTACTTTTTTGATATTGTGTGGATATAGCCTAGTTTATCCTTTCTTGCTATTCCCTCCTTGGTCAACCTACATATTGCTTTTACTTCCCTATTTAGTTTCGTTCTATGAGCATTCCCTACCCTACCTCTCTAGCTTATACTTCGACAATAGATTCCCTAGCAACTAAGCACACACATTCTCTAATGTATCTAGCTTTTGTCCCAAGACTTTCTCTAAACACCGTTGACATGAAGGCAGGGACGGATATATGATCGGACTACAAGTCGGGCTAATGTGTAAAAAAAAATACACTAAAAAGATTAGGACTTTGCCATTTGTACATTATGAATGACACTTGCATGATTGTCAAAAATTGATTGGGTGGAAAAATAGTTTTTTTTTTTTAACTGTCGAATCACAATTTGTTACGTGGAGGAATGCAAATAAGGGTGTACACTAAAACGTACCCCAAGCACGATTGTTATTATGCGTCAGAGTAGATCGACGAGGAGAAAAAAAGTTGATCAAGTTAATTTCTAGTGGCATAGATTGTGATATCTATCATGTTTATTTAAGTCGTCGTCTAATTCGGTATGTTTTCTTAATGCATAAAGAAAAAGGAAACTTTACAAACTCTCTTTTTTTATTTTTCAAATTAAAGGTCATGCTTGGAAGTATTTACTTTCTCCATTAATTCCACTCCCTATTGATGCAAAAGAAGAAGAAAAATGTAATTCTTTCTTGACCAAACAAATTCTTTACTAATTTTCCGAAAAAATATTAGCCTACTGACTATTTTCTCATTTACTTCTCCTCCCTAATTGGACCCTTTAAAATTTCCACCACACAAAAAAAGTGCGACAAGGAAGAGCTTAGCGTGGCAAAAGAGGAATCCAACT
Organism: Fraxinus cuspidata; assembly: GCA_903798385.1. Taxonomy (NCBI): domain Eukaryota; kingdom Viridiplantae; phylum Streptophyta; class Magnoliopsida; order Lamiales; family Oleaceae; genus Fraxinus; species Fraxinus cuspidata. The sequence goes on from CAIGRP010109517.1 coordinate 2,728, forward strand.
TCTTGTTTTCTACCTCTTTCTTTATACTCCTTCCTCCATGAAAACAATTATATATATATATATTTTTTTTATTATTTGCAACCAAACAAAATTTTTGATTGGTCCATGAAAGCATCAATCAACCACAAGATGTGTTCTGGGTGATGGTGCAGTTTAGGGACCCCACCCCTGTTTTTTCCAAGTCAACTTTCTTGAATTTCACCGAGCCAGGCTACAATTGACTGAGTAACGCTACATCTACAGGGGCTGCTTCACTGGCACCTGCCAGGTTACACACATGGGGGTGGGGGCCACATTTTTTGGAATTGATACATTTGGGTGGGGCCCTCCGCTACAGTGAGGGCATATAAGGCCCCTGTGAAAATATTGTGCAGGGCTTAATTCATAATTGGCTATGAGCAATGCCATGAGTACAAGAAATTATCCCACACGACAGGTGGGTCCCAACTTTTTTAACAATATTTAATTCATATACACTCGCCTCCCCATGTAGGCCCCAGACCACATAGGTGACGTCATTGTTTACATATTTCAATTTCTTTAAAATAAAATAAAAATATACGTTTCCTCGAATAAAAGTAGAAAATGAATCTATATTTTCTCGGGGAGAATACAATATAAAAGTGCTCGAATCATTAATTATTATTGAATTTATATTTTTTGGATATGCGAGTTTAAGAATTCTTCAAGTTTACATCAACAAGTTTTGTTAGAAATCAAAGTATTGCATAAATTTGAGCGACATTTCCAAAAAGGAAAAAAAACGTAATAATCCATAGAATAAAAAGAATAAATTATATCGCGATCTTAATTGTGCGATTCAAATCAAATAACTACATTGATAAGAGCTCTTGAGAGTCAGTAGTCTTGTCATCTTCCACGAGCAAGAGCCATTGAAAGACGAGATGCTCTTTGGATGCAAATTGTTTAAGGGCAATTGATACTTTGATTACTTCGAACTTTACATATTTACAAGATGAAACTTTTATATTGGTCATATTTTTTAGATTAGGTATTAGTTTAAGAGTTGAGATCTACTATTTATTTTTTTGCTGTTCACCAAATTAAATATTAACATCACTTTTAAATTAACATGGCATCTCAAATTTATTCTCACTTAACTTCACTAGTAACCTATCAAATTGACGATACGTTAATTTAAAATAACGCGTCAATAATTAATTGGGCAGATGATAAATTGGACAATAAATCTTGACTCTTAGTTTAACTTTTGTTTGACAACCATATTTTTTAAACTATTTTTTTCTACGTACTCATTTTTAATAACAAATAATAAAATATATTGCACTTAAATTCAAAAAATAAATAGTTCTAATTTTTAATGACACATTTTCTTATTCAAAATTATTTTTTTGAAAAGTATGATTGCCAAGTAGGACCTAGTTGATTGTATTCTAATTATTCTTTTTGTCGTGGACAATTACCCGTTTTAAAAAATGCAACTGCAAATTTCCCATAAATAAATGAGAGGCGGTGGAGAGAAATAAGAAGCCGGATGGAGGGAGGAGAGGGAGGCGCGAACTTCTACGTTGCTTCTAGAGCAAAGAGTCAGCTGTGGCTCCTGGGTTTGTTTGGCCCCTCTCTCCTTAACTTTTGGACCCACTTTTTTTTACTTTTTATATTTTCTTTTCATTTATACCCAATCTCGTATCATTCATATTCTTCTAATCTCTGTGTTCTTCGTCAGATCCTTTGGCAGTCAAGAAAAAACCCATGTATGATTAAACGATACATTCGTTTTAATCTCTTCTAATCTCCATCATTAGCAGCTTCCGAACCCGAAAGTTTCATCGCAGATCCAGGTTTTTAATGTATATGCATTTTCATGTCAAGATTTTTATTCATTTGTGTTTTTTATTCTTTTTGTGGGCTTGGAATTTCAAGTTCTGTTCTTACAAATGCGTGTGCTATGATTACGTATCGACAATGGGTTGTTGTGTGATGGTTTTTGCCTAGATTTCGTGCCTTCTGGTGGTCCCTTCTTTGTTCTTTACCTGTCATGATTTCAATTTTCACCTTTTTCTATTATTTTAGCATTTCAGTTTCATTTCCTCTTCCTTCATCATCGCATTTATACTAAGATCTCTGCTACACAGGATTTATAAAGCAAATTCTATATTTTAGTTTCTGTAATTTGTGAATTCTTGATGTTAGTATGCGTTTTGACAGTTTACACTCCTATATTTCTTATTAATTATCTGTTTACACTTTCTTTAGCAGAAACAAGCAATGGCCACCAGCATAGCTTCGGGAAGTGGCTTGCTGAATCTTAGAGAGACCGTATACAGGGGACAAGGCTGTAGACGAGCATATTGTATTGCCATTCCAAAATGCATCCATAAAGATCATTCTTGGTATGTATTAAAGGCCCCTGTCCTATAATTTATCTTGATTGAGCTACCAAGGAACAACGGAAGATTCACACTTTGTGTTTGTTGGTTTAGACCAGTAACAACCAATGCTTGACACAGTTTAAAGTAGAATTTGTTAATCTAGAAGATCTTCCAATACTTCTATGTGTTCAGCTGTATTTAATGTACCTTGCATCGTCTTTCCCTGTATTGTTTATTATCCGAAAAGAAATCAAAGATCATAAATGCCATGTTCAGTTTCTCTCTTGGCTATTCAAGACAATTTGTTTTTGTATCTATGATCTCTAGCTGCAAGGTTTAGAATTACATTTCAGGCAATTCATGTTGGTGACTAAATATAATTAAATAAACACCTCCCTTCATTAATAACTTAAGCTTCTAAATGATGTGATTCTTATGAAAATTATGCACGTGCAAGGAATTAGATTAAAACAAAAAATTGGGTTTGAATTTAAGTGGGCAAAAAAGACTAAATATAAGAAATAAATGTGTACCACTTTAATTGGATATACTTTTAGGTGAGGTGGTTCAAGAATTCATATTAGTTGCTAGCATTTGAACCTAGTGTTATTCCTTTGTTCATATATGTCACAACTACAGATTGTGGATTTCTTTTAACTTACATCAGATTCATGTTTCATTTCTTAGGTCTCATGGGGTTCCCAATATCTTGCGGAGTCATACAAGTACCCATTTCCAATCTCTAACAAATGAGAGTCAACATAAGCACCACAGAAAAGCAATCATATCATGCTTGAGAGATGGTTATACAAGGTATTTTGATTTTGCTGTTATTGGCAGTGGAGTAGCAGGCCTTCGGTATGCTCTTGAGGTCGCAAAACATGGAAATGTTGCAGTGATAACTAAGGCTGAACCCCATGAGAGCAACACTAATTATGCACAAGGTGGCATAAGTGCCGTATTGTGCCCATCAGATTCAGTAGAGAGTCATGTGTTGGACACAATAGTAGCTGGAGCTTACCTATGTGATGAGGACACCGTTCGAGTAAGTTGTTGAATCAAATTCCTTTTCATTCTTCTTTAGTATAAAAATTGTGTTTGAACACACGATGACTTTTCTGATGAGCGTGCCCTTTAACCAGATTAAACTGTGATAGACTAAGCCCCAGTCCCAACTATGAGAGCAATAATAAACAAAAGAAACCAGAAACATGTAAAGCACACACATAGATTAGTATTGGGTGACCTAATATATGTATGGACTATCCAATATTAACGTAGGTTAGTATGCAGTTGAAAGGGATAAATGAGGAGTACCATTAGGCTCCACACAATCAAACAGGATCAAGGATATTCCCGACATGAGTGTAATTGATTGAGGTGTAAAACCTATGTTCCAGATCAGCAGTTAAAAATTTCATACTTTTTCTATATTGTAGCGTTTCCTCATCTACTCATTCCTTAATTATGCGAAAGTTGCTACATTGTCTGAAAACTGCTTATGTTTCAGATTTAATCATTTTTCACAAGCTTGGCAATATTTTCCAGGTAGTGTGTACCGAGGGACCTGAGAGAATCAGAGAATTGATTGCTATGGGTGCTTCTTTTGATCACGGGGAGGATGGAAATTTGCACCTGGCAAGGGAAGGGGGTCACTCTCATCATAGAATTGTGCATGCTGCGGATATGACAGGCAAGGAAATAGAGAGGGCACTCTTAGAGGCAGTAAGGAGGGATCCTAATATTTTTGTGTTTGAGCACCATTTTGCTATAGATTTGCTGACTTCTCAGGTTTGGTCATATCATTTCTGACTTGTTTATTCAAAATGTTAATTTCGAATTGTATGAATCCAATGGTTCTGACACGGTTTGCACAAAAAAATGCTAATTACTAATATAAACACTCATGCTTGCGTACAGGATGGTTCTGACACCGTTTGTCATGGCTTGGACACTTTGAATACCGAAACATGGGAGGTTAGGAGAGTGATTGTAGTCCATAAAATTTGCTCCAGTTTTTTCTTGAAATTTAGTCAGGATAGACTCATGAAAGGACTGCAATATTAATAGTCTTCCTTCTCTCATTTGAACTTTTAGGTGGTCAGGTTCATCACAAAGATAACTTTACTGGCATCAGGAGGGGCTGGACATATCTATCCAATCACTACTAACCCCCCGGTATGATCTTGTTCCTTTTTTCTCAAAGTAGTTGCTTCTTTGTACAAAGGTATCTACTGATGCATTTCTTTGCTCCCTTTTTAATTAAACAATCACCTGCCATCTTAAATGTAGAAGGAGAACTTAAACTAAAACTAAGCTACTTAATAACTTATTTCACTTGAACTAATCAAAACTACCGTCCTAGCAGTTTCCATGTAGACTAAGTTGATGGAAAATACCTAAACTGACAAAAGCTGCATACACAAATTCTGATATCATGTATTTAGAACATTCTTAAATTTCAATAACCAGTTAAGAATAATCTACCGGCTTCCCATTCACATTACCTTTCCGCTGACTTCCTTTCTGGAATCACAAGTTTGGATGCCTCCTGTACTTGTTTTATTTTTATTTGGCCCATTAGAAGTACAATGAAATTTGTTTATCCTCAGTCATGTTACATTTACATTAGATATTATCATCAGTATTCAAAGTTGTTACCATCTTCTGATAGATGTTACTATTTTCTGGAAGGAAGTTTGAATTTGAAACCTTATTGCATATATGAGGTTTGGCATACCATGTCTGGAACTTTCAAAAGCAATCTAAATCAGGAGCACCATTTGTACAAACATTATTTTCTTAGGATATGTTTAGTGCGAAGTGCTGAAATTATAGAATAAATTTTAGCTTCTTTTTCTTTCTTAATACATATTTAAGCATGCTTAGAAAGTTCCTTTTTTCGACCGCAACATCCTTGATGCCATCAAATAAAGCGATCATACCCAAACATGCTCGTACTATTGAGTAATCTACAGTCCATCTTACCAAAAAAGCCGTTAGTGCATTGTTTCCAAGTTGAACGATAATAGATTTACTTGTTCATAAATTGCTTTGTTTGGAGTCATAAATCCGTTGATTTTACGTAACTCCGTTGGAAAAGCCATGCAAATTAATTGAAACTTGATATGATATTGCAGGTTGCCACTGGAGATGGAGTGGCTATGGCTCACCGAGCTCAAGCTGTAATCTCCAATATGGAGTAAGTTTTTCAAATAGGGGTCCTTGATGGTGTGTCATGTAAATGAATTGAGTTTCTGTAACCTGACATAAGTGATAATTGCTTGCTGGTTTTATCAGTTTTAATCTGCCAGAGGATAACATTACTGACGTAAATAATTTTGCTGTCAGGTTCGTGCAGTTCCACCCGACTGCTCTAGCTGATGAAGGCCTCCCTATTAGACCAACAAAAGCTCGCGAAAATGCCTTTCTGATAACTGAAGCAGTACGGGGCGATGGAGGCATCCTCTACAATTTAGACATGGAGAGATTTATGCCGTCATACGATGAGAGGGCCGAGCTTGCTCCAAGGGATGTTGTGGCCAGAAGTATAGACGATCAGCTCAAGAAACGTAACGAGAAGTATGTGCTTCTTGACATTAGTCACAAGCCCAGAGAAAAAATTCTATCCCATTTCCCCAACATAGCTGCTGAGTGTATGAGGTATGGCCTAGACATAACTCGACAACCAATTCCCGTTGTTCCAGCTGCTCATTATATGTGTGGTGGAGTTCGGGCTGGGCTTGAAGGGGAGACTAATGTCCTAGGTCTCTATGTGGCCGGTGAAGTTGCATGTACTGGCTTGCATGGTGCAAACAGACTAGCTAGCAACTCGTTGCTTGAGGCCCTTGTATTTGCCCGGAGAGCTGTACAACCGTCAATTGATAACATGAAGAGTTCTTGTGGTGATCAAAGCGCTTCCCATTGGTGGCCCCGACCTATAATGCCTAAATCACTTGGGAATGTTGCACTGAACAATATCATCCATAGGACGAGGAAAGTGAGGGACGAGTTGCAATCGATCATGTGGGAGTACGTTGGAATTGTTCGATCAACAACAAGGCTGCAAACTGCAGAGAGGAGGATTGGGGAATTGGAATTGGAATGGGAAACATACTTATTTCAGCAAGGGTGGGAACCAACAATGGTAGGTCTTGAAGCTTGTGAAATGCGGAACCTGTTTTGTTGTGCCAAACTGGTCATAAGCAGCGCTCTTGCAAGGCACGAAAGTCGAGGGCTTCATTATACCATTGATTTCCCAAATTTGGAAGAAAGCAAAAGGTTGCCTACGATTATACTTCCCTCTTCATCTATGAGTAATACATGGAGTTCAAGACAACTACACAGGCAGCAAATATATCACAAGTCAATAGTTCCTGCAGAAATTTCTATTTAATTGCAGTCAAATGACTCATTTTTTTAAAGTTTTTTTAGCATAATTCAATTGTACGAAATCTAAATCCACACAATTATTTCGCATTTGATGGTAGGCATGTAAAAATATGGTTTTAGACGTTGCTCACTGGGGTTTGAACTTGTTTTATGATGTTTAGCTGAAGTCCAAATTTTGTTATGATTTTGATAGTACATCACATATTATGTACCATTTTATAGCTAAATGGTTTAATTTGTTGGCAGATTGCCTGACGTTAGCAGGTTATACTTGTAATATTTTTGCAGATATAAGTTTATTACAATAGTTTGACAATAATATATAAATGACATCTTTTGTATGGAGGTTTGGATATAACTGAATTACAGAAAAAGGGAAAAATACAGAAGTTAGAATCTTATTAATATATCGGTATCCAACAATTTCACAACAATCAATTAGTTTAATATAATATACATTTTATTTTTGGTCGGTATAGGTATTGGAATTCTTGATCACCAATAATCCTTGCAAGAACATAAACCATCCTTAAAATGGTGAAATCTATTCGCATCCCTTAAGATGATCTCTCGGCCTGTGACTTTTGCAATTAGTTTGATAGCAGTGTGGCAATCTCCACAAACCCTCAGGTTTTTCATCACCCGAATGGGCACCCCTTGAGGCAACTTGAGAAGTCCATACGCCACTGCTAGCTTCTCACTATGATATCCCAAACTATGTGCCTTCTCTTCTTCCTCTACATCATGCAAAGTAAAGGCGCCATCAGGATTATATCCAACTTCTCTTAATGGTCCGCTTAATTTCTCCAGCATTTTAACTATCATAAAATGCTCGGGATGAGGTGTGCTCGAACCACCAGTGAACATATGCACCATCTTCTCCACCTGCATCCAGCTACAGCCTGGTGACTTGCTCACCTTCCTACATCGCATGTTTTTCCTCAGCTGGGCAACATTAGACCATTTGCCTTTTGATGCGTAAATGTTTGATAGAAGGATACAAGGTCCAGCATTTTTAGGCTCGAGTTGTAGAAGTTTCCTAGCTGCTACTTCAGCTAAATCCAAGTTTCCGTGTGTCCTACATGCACCCATTAGAGAACCCCAAACAATTGCATCTGCTTCCATTGGCATAATATTAATTAGATCCATAGCCTCGCTAAGGTGACCAGCTCGCCCCAACAAATCAACCATGCAAGCATAATGTTCTGTGGTGGGCTCTGTCGAATATTTTGATTTCATGGACTCAAAGATTTCCTTCCCCTCTTTGACTAATCCAGAATAACTACAGGCCGATAGAACTCCAACAAATGTAACATCATCTACAGAAGTGCCAGAAGAATACATCTCTTGAAACACTTGCAGAGCTTCTCTTCCCAAACCGTGTTGTGCATAACCTGTTATCATAGAATTCCACATCACTATGTCTTTATTCAGAAACCTATCAAACACTCTTTTGGCAGCAACAAGATCACCACATTTCATGTACATTGTGATCAAAACTGACAAAACATATACATCATCATCGAATTTGAACCTTAACGTCTGCGCATGAATCTGTCTACCATGAGCAAGACTCGCAAGACTAGCACAAACTGAAATAATGCTGATTAATGAAGGGAAATGTGGCCTAATTCCTTGAGTCTGCATTGAACGAAACAAAGTAAGAGCTTCCAACTCAAAACCTTTCCGTTCATATATCTTAATCATTGCACTCCACGTTCCATCATCCTTCTCTTTCATAGAATAAAAAATACTCCCTGCTTTGGAAACCTCCCCATTCTCCCCCAATCCGAGTATCATCGCATTACAAGCAATGACTGATTTAACTGGCATTGCATCAAAAAGCTCCCATGCCTCTTGAATCCTCCCACATTGAGTGTACCCCATAATCATTGCCGTCCAAGTGACTTCATTCTTTTCAGGCATCACTTCGAAAAGTTTCCTCGCAACATCCACCTTACCATTCTTGGCATAACCTGCGATCATTGTGGTCCAACAAACCACATTTTTCTGCATTATAATGTCAAAAATCTCCCGCGCCTCATCCAAGCAACCCTCCAAACATAGCCCACCTATCATACTAGTCCTTGTCACAACATCCTTCACGGGCATCATGTCGTACAGCCTCCTAGCCTCATCAATTCTACGATCACGGATCAATCCGTCTAACATCACCGTCCATGAGACCACATTCTTTTCCGGAATTCGCCAAAACAAAGCTTCTGCCTCAGAAACCATCCCCTCCTCGACATAACCTCTAACCATGGCTGTCCATGAAACCACATTTCTTTCAGGCATTATATCAAATATCTTTCTAGCTTCCTTTACCATCCCATTTTTTATGTACCCAGAAATTAATCCATTCCAAGAAATAGTGTTTCTCTCTGGCATTTGATCAAACAAGAGTTGGGCTTCATACGGTTGGTGGTTTTGAAAATAGCCTGAAATTATGGAGTTCCAGGAAGAGACATTTTTGTAGGGAAGTTGATCAAATAATTTCCTAGCACCATCAATTTGGCCCAAACGTGCATAATGGGAAATCTGTGAAGTGACTGGGAGTGCAGTGCTCATGTAGTATCTTCGACACAAAATGGAGAAAAAATTTACATTTTTCATTCGTGTGCTTCTAGGGCAGACCTAGAAGAACTTTTCAGAGCCGGCTAAAAGGAATACCCTCCATAGAAACACCAAATACCAGCTTAGTATACTAATAATATTCAGAAGAAAAGTTTCCAGACCTATAAACAGAGCAACAAAAAACATTAAGAACAAACGCACAAAATCAAGAACACTTCAATTTCTTTTGAGTTACTGTAATTAAAATTTCACATACCAAAATCATTTCTTGAATTCTCCCTTCCCTCGCCTTCAACACTTCGCTTGGACTCTTTCTTTTCTGAATGTGATTTTGAGGTTTAGTCTGATGGGCCGAAATTTATGGTCTTGGGCCTTAAACATTTGCTTTTGACTGGGCTAAATAATCTGGATTGGATATCGGTCAACAAATTAAGGGGATATTCCTCCAAGGGGTCCCCAACCTTTTCGTTTGGACCACTCCACGCGTACTAACTTTTTAAATTTTTACAGCATGGTATCGCAGCTCGACGAAAGTCATCTATTTAGACGGCAAAAGGACATCCAGTGGGTTCTGATGGATTAATTGTTCAAAATTAATTTCCCTCAACGTTGAATAGGACTAAGTTTGTAATTTGTGTATCATTTACAAATATAAATCTTCTTCTTGAATTTATATCGGTCAAAGAGATCTTCAAAACGGAAGGAAAATATTTTTGAACAATTAGACCCAAAATTATCACGTGCTACCTCATGTTCTTTTGCAAGCTAAATAGTTGATTTCAATCGAGTTAAGATACCACGTGCACATTTTGAGATGTTGGGGACATGGAATGACCCAAAATCGAAGGTTAGAGACATGGAGTGATATCAACAAACGAAAATGTTAAATATCCCTAAGGGAATTTACCCTTAAATTAAACAACCACATGTTCCTAGAACTATCAAATGCATCCTTGTTTGTGTCATACCAAAAATCCTTTCCTTTCATGCACAACAAAATAGACAAAACCGCGCCAAAAAGTACCAAGATAATTTTTTTTAAAGAAAAATATATGATATTAAACGTAAATCCAAAACTTTTCTTTATTTTTTAACTACACATTATTCATCAATCTATTATTCAAAAATATATTCTTTGCCAAATAAGGAGGTTCAAACGAAGGCTAAATAATTTCATTCATGTTGATGAGATTCTTGGAATATCTCGTCCTTGTCGAGGCATCTTTAATAAATAGAAAAAGTTACTTTTTCACATCATCAAGTTTGACCTAAATTGTGTCAGCAAAGTCAAATTTCAAGTGGATATTGTATCAAATTAATAGGTCAATTTTATTTATTTATTTTACCACAAAATGAGTTCCTAAAAATAACATCTATGATCATTGAGCATCCTAATCCAATATTATCGATAAAAATTTTAAATTAAACATTAGGAATTCAAAAGAGGAGGATCCTCTTATCATTTTTAATCTCAACCTTCATGTTAGAGTTCGTTCTAAACCTTAATTATAATTTTAGCTGATGCCTAGTACTAAAAAAATTGAAACGATACATGTTTTCTTGAAGATCGAACAATGTTATTAATGAGAGTAAAAAGGTTTCTCATTAAGATAGAATTATAATAAAAAGTTAAAAGATCAATTTACTATTGGGACAATAGTTAAGACCAACTATGCAATTTCCTCCTTTTGGAAAAGGAGACGTAATTTGTATGGACCGCCCAAATCATGAGATCGTATCTGAAGCAATGGGATTACCTCATCAGCTTCAACCAATTTCTTCCAGCAAATTATGGTGTCCCATAGTCATTTTGTACCCACAAAGATAGAATTGTTATTTACATCATTTAGAGCATGTTTGATTCTCATTAATTAAAAGAAAATGAGTTTTGAATAATATTTTTAGGAGAATATGAGATTAAAAAGTAGAAAAAAATTTTGGTACGTATAAAATATTTTATTGTATAATTGTGTCTGGTTGGAAATTATCCATAACAAACAATAAAATAAATTAATGGAGGTCTATGGTCAAATATGTTCTTACTTAAAAAAATTGTTGCACATGCTGAAAACGTGAATAGAGGTGCTTCCAGCCTCTGGAATATTATTATTTTTTTTCATTTTTGTATATTAGTGGCCATGCATTTGATATGATAAAGATTTGAAATTCCATCGTCTTATTTGAAATAGTTCAAGCCCTTAAATGATGCTAATTTATTTTTATCATCAATCAATATAGAATATTACCCTTAACATACCTCTCAAAATGGTGGCTCTTTAGAGTAAAACCAATTTTGAAATTTAAATACATGTTTTAAGTTTTTAAATGGACTGAACTACTTGTTTTAACTTAACAAGTTATAATAACTTAAAATTCCATATTAAAAAGTTAACCTTGTTAAGAGAACTCAAACTTTCATATATTAATTATTTTGTTTCATCGATGTGGGACATTAACTTGATATGATCATTACACAAGGCTTAGCTAGCCGAAGTTCCTTTTCTTTGGGCATAATGTTAATCTCAAATCTATATCAAATTTTGAGCAAGAATATGGGCAAACTTAAGTGCATAGTTTCATCCAGTCGAGTCGAGTCGAGTCCGGTCTAATCATATCCAACATACCATATGCTAGACTATAGCATCTCACAACCACTTTTCTTTCATCATCACCAGTCCAATTCAATTTAACACATCATAGATGACATTAGTGTGTACTAATAAACCATTGCAAAAAGAGACTAATTTCACTAGATGATATTAAAACATGACAATATGCACAGAATATCCAGCTTGATGCCATGTCAATTTAAGGCCCCTACCATTACATGTAGATGTCCACTCACTCGTGCAAGCAGAACTTTGCTTTTGACCAAATTGAGGTTTGACGAATCCTATGCTTTTCTAGTCATGGAACAAAGCGATGGAGAAAAAAGGTGTATTTTGCGAATGTTCACATATATACTAGTCCCTTTAATTTAAGCTTTGACCATCCACTTCGCATCTTCATATGATTCAATATTAACATATTCACTTCAAATGGCCGCCCTCTTAAGCAAGCCTATATTTTCCTAGGTATACAAGTGTCAAATGATCGACAGCCAAAGTCGGACCGTATATCTCAACTCATCTTTGGTCGCCTACTTCCGATATAGGGTGCGCCTGCAACATGCTAGCAATCACATAACAAAATTTCTGTGCGGAAACAAAAAAAATATACAAGAAAATATATTTACCAAATCTGTTATCGTATTTTCTGTACTCAATATTATATACGATTGGACAGTAAAATAAACACTATTTTACTACGGTCCAATCCCGTCTCATACTAGGTCCAAAACATACCCATAACGCTAAGCGAAGGACCTTGTAATTTCGCTACTGCACAAAATACAGATGAGACATCGGTTTGACATTCCAAACAGAGTGGTGCTGGACCAGAATCCTTATATTCTTGAATGGATATCTTTTGCAGAGGCTATCTGAATGTGTAGGACCCACTTCAGTCAAAAGATAGTCCTGCTGAAATTCCCATACATTGCCAAGTCAATACTCCTCACAATTGGTTCCCTCTGCTTGATTCAAGGATGCACACGGTGAAAAATGTAGAGAGGAATAATGGGAAAGAAATAAACTAGCCATTAAATCTCCTGAACAATTGCTTTTCCGAAAGGATACAGATAAAACCTCTGTTCGGAGGAAGATTTGAACTTTTAATCTCATGCAATCTTTTTATCATATGTCGAATCATGGCTGTACATCAATATGAATGTTGTCCAATGACCATTGTATTTATGCATAGCAAACACAAAAGATGTATGTTCAACTGAGAAGTAATCTGGAAATTCCTCCAATAACTACATTAAGGGCACATTTGACATGACCTTTCAAAAGCCAAAAGGCTTCTCAGATACAAAATCTACTTTTGGACATATTTGGTTAATTTTATAAAAATGTTTCTTCTAATTAAAAGAGCTCTAAGAAGAAATATGTCCAACGTGACTTTCTATAAAAGCTCTTCTGAAAGAGAGAGTCCTTTTAAAAATTAATTTTCAAACACATATTAAGACAACTACATCAGAAATCTATTCTACGAGAAGCAGAAATAGAAGCAAAAGCCTGCCAAACGGGTCCTAAATCCTAATAGGCTTATGAAAATGCACATGTTAGCCATATCCACCGAACAATATATTATCAGCTGAATTCATGAATGTAGATGCACAACCAAAAATGTAAAGATTTTCAAGTTAGTGACTACATTACAATGAATAGTCAAACCAATTCTTCCAAATAAGCCCAAAAAGGTGGCATGAATGCTATCACATTTAGGTAAATCGATAGCAAGTTGGAAAATTCGGAATGTTAGAGAGGGGGCGGATATGATAACACGTGGTAACAATGGAAATATTCTACTAGCTCATATTGTGGGCCCTAAAACGGATTGCCTCGAATTTTTTTTGCGATAGAATGGTGTGGGTGGTACTACAAGGTGAATTCTAAAGATAGTCTCTCAAGGATGGAGAAAATAATGGCCTTGAGGAATCTTTCCATGCACTGTTTGAAAAGAAACAGTTCCCCAACAGCAAATATAAATACCTTCACATGTTCAATTCTTCCTCAAGTACTCCAAATTCTCACTCGAGTCTCTGAATCACTAGGAATACCATCAATCATGGACAACAGATATGAGTCTTCTGAGAGCCTAAGGTACACTTTTATCCACACAATGAAGCCCATGTACTCATGCATTCTCACATATATTTGCTATATAGGATGCATTGCCCTAATACAGCACAATGTGCATATTGGTGGATGTTATATTATGCCTAATACGTTTTGTGAGCAGGAACAAGTGTGCTGCATGCTATAGACAATTCAACAAAATGGAGCATTTGGTTGAACACATGAGGACATCATATCATTCAGTGCATGAACCCATGTGTGGAATTTGTAAAAAGCATTGTCGGTCTTTTGAATCTCTAAGGGAGCATCTTATAGGTATTCTTAAAACTTCAAGAAGCTATATCACGTTCTTTGTCATTTAAGATTTGGTTTCTAACATCTTTGATTTTCTTATATAGGACCGTTACCCAAGGTAGAATGTGAAAGGATATTTAAGGAACGAGGGTGTGATCTTTGTTTAAACATCCTTAGTAGCCGTAATGCTCTCTATGTCCACCGAGAGAAATGCCAATTCTCACGCGGCAACAATATTGTAAAGATGCTCAAACTAGAATATCTAACTATATTTTTTAAGCATTTCGGCATAGAATCAGCATAAAATAATTCTTTCTGGGTTTTCTTTTACAGGGTCTGACGTATCGAATGGCAAACTTAGGCATTCAGGATGATTTGAAGATCGATAATAATAGAGCAAAAGTGGTTTCACTTGCTTGCAAAATGGTCGGCGGCGGTAGCGATGGCTCCTTAGATCTCTGTGCAAGGGTTTGCCTCATTGATGAGTATGAGAAGATAATCTTTCATACATATGTGAAGCCAAATCTTCCTGTCACGAACTACAGGTAATGAAATATTTACAAAACAGTGGTAAATTATGTCATGAGTAAATTCTGACAGAACTTGAAATCTTGAAAACTTTTAGGTATGAAACAACAGGCATAAGACCAGAATTTTTAAGGGATGCTCTGCCGCTTAGGCAAGTGCAAAAAAAGATTCAAGATTACTTGTGTAATGGGGAGCCCATATGGCAGATCCGCTCCAGAGGTGGAAAGGCTAGGATCCTTGTAGGCCATGGATTAGATCACGATTTGAAAAGCCTAGAAGTAGAGTATCCACAGATGATGTTAAGGCAAGTTCTCTCAGCTGAACCAGCACATAAATAAATATTTTGTGTCAATAATTGATACCCTCAATGACTTCAGTGTGAACCAGCACATGACTAAAGACTTCTATGTCATAAATTGTTGCCCACAGTGACTAGTTCCGATTTTCCACAAATTAAGAGTTATGCTGCTCATTTTTGTTCGCCATAAGAACAAAGAAAATATAAAGTTTTGAAATGGTGTTCCTAATCTTAGAATTCTTTCTACAGGGACACAGCAAAATATCCTTCACTGATGAAAACAAGCAAGCTCAGCAACTCGCTGAAATATTTAACGAAAGCATACCTTGGGTAATAGCTTTGTCGCAATTCCTGTCACTTTTATTTTACTCATCATAATCCTGGGAGCATGACAAATTTTTCCTTTTACAGATATGACATTCAAATTGGTATTCAAGATCCCTATGAAGACTGTGTTGCAACAATGAGGCTGTACATGAGAATGAGATCCCAGCGTCATAAAGTGGAAGACTATCCGCTTGCTTCAGACCCACAAAATAGAAACAATTTTGCAGCATGGAGGCAAAGCGAGCTTGAGAAGATGGTTCCAGAAAAGATGTTGGATATCTCAAGGTCTGATTACTATTGCTGGTGCTTAGACTCTAGCAGCTAAGGAAGGAAGTAAACTGCAATTGAAATACTTATCTAACTTGGGGACACATATTAGCATGACAACCAAACATGGAATTTTATGCCATCAACTAGACCAAGCTTTTCTCAACTTACTGCTTAGTTAAATTTAATTCACTTCAAGGATGATGTGTAGCATCAGCAGCTATTTCTGCTAATCGGATTTCACTTTCTGAAGGCAATAGGACTGCATTAGAAATTATAATCTATTTCATGATATACATGAATGCATTATATCAGATTTTACCTTAGAATTCTCAAGGTTGTATCAGTATCACTTAATGTTCAATAAAAGGTTTTCATAATACTATAGCTGTAACAAACAACAGCACTAATTCAGAAGTTCACACTCATGAGATTGGCGATCCAAATGTAACAGTATTTATACAGCTTTGTGGTAAAATATTCCAGAAACTATATGCTGATTTTAAGTCTGTAGTCTGTACTACTCCATTCAAACATGTAAGATTAAAGTGGTATTAAGATTGAAGATTGTTAACATATTCATTTCTCTACTTCATAGTTCCTTTAGATGATTGGGGAACCTTTAATTAGATCCAATCGCTTGAATTTGATTGGTTACACCACGAACCATATACACGTGGCTTTATTTTCAAACTGAAGTCCTAAACCTTAACACCACTAGGATGTACACATGCTCACTTTGTTTCTGTTCAATGATCTCCACAGAATGTAAGAAAGATGTGTATTTCTATGTTTCAATTTTCTTAGGCTAAGAGAAGGAATAAAAGAGCGAGAAGATATTGCATTTCAATATCTTGCTGGGAGGGGGAAAGAATCTTTATATTTCAAGCACGACACTTTATTTTATATGATACGCAAGTACAAAAGAAAACCTTTCAGCTTGAAAATGATGAAATTTTGTAAGAAAAAGGTTTTACTTGTTTAAGAACTTGCAATTCTTTAGATGTCAAACACTAATACAATAACTAGATAAAGAAATACAAAAAAAGTGCAATAGCCAACATCAAACCTTGGGAAAATGTATCCTATCCTCGTTCACTTTTACAATTCTACTCTTCCTTGAAGAATGTTTCAGATCTCAATTCCAACCTTGTATAACATTTCCGACCTTTTCTCCAACTCTACACTAAACCATGAATGCACCATTTATTTATCTTTAAGAGAAATGAAATGCAGCAAGTTATAAATTCTAGGGGCATTATCAATTTTGCGAGAATGCATGAGCAACCTCCAACTCATTAGTATAACATCCTTTTCTATGTCTCTCCCCTTCCCATCTACAAATTTGTGTGATTTTAACATTGTTTCAAGTATCAAAACAGAACATTATTTATGAAAATAGCATATAAAGTATAATAGCACAACATGACTCACATCCATAAAATTATATAAACACAAAAACTTAACACGTAGACAACAATCATAGGAACCCATAGTGCCGTTTGCAACGTCAATGCCTGTGATCTCCAACTATCTTCTGATTCCATCCCATCTCCAATTTGTGTGATTTAAACATTTTTCTAGTACCAAATACAACACTGTTTATGCAAACTACTTATACATATCGTAAACCCATGTATACACACACAAACGTAACGCACGGGCAAAAATTATAGGAAAAAGTGAAGTTTACCATGCAGTCTGCAATTCCAATGGCCTTGATCTCCGGTATTTGCTGTTTCATAGAGGTCAATTTTCAATTGGGAAATTTGAGTACCGAAAAATATAACAAATCACACCCCTCGCGATCAGTGCGATTGTCGAAATAATTTATACGTAAGGCAGTGTGTGTGAATTTGTGTGTGATCACGAATATCAGACTCGTATGTTTTTCTCAGTTTCCCAATTCTGCGCGTAAAGGTGAGGTAAAGACTAAACTATGAGGTCCTTTTATTCGTCCACTAGTCTGGGTTCAATACGGATTCAAACTGGAAACTTGGCCGGGACATCTAATTTCGGTTACTTGGCCCATTAATCTATAAGGCCCAACTTGAGTGGTCGAATTTCGTTTTGGTAAAATAACGTACATGAGAGGTTAACTATAACCCATTTCAAAACTAAAAAACAAGTTTTAAAATTTTAAAAATCAGAAATTATTATATTTTATTTATGAAATAATTAGTTAAATATATATTCTATTAATTAAATATATTAAAGTCACAATTCTATAAAAAATGATCACAGATTATTGAATTAATTGGTTACAACACTTCTCAATCAAAAATAATAAAAAAAATATTATAAGTCACAAATTATTTCATGAATCACAAATCAAAAAATTTGTAGGTTATCAGTTACAAATCAATAAATCACAACTTGTTTAATGGTTACAAATTATCAAATTAATTATTCATAAGTTATTTCTCGGTCACAATTTGTGAGTCACAATCACATTTTTTAGATACATTTTATTTATTGGTCACAATCAAATAAATAATAGGTCACAAACACCTCACCCCCCCCCCCCCC
>CAIGRP010109523.1:0-14019 GCA_903798385.1 Fraxinus cuspidata
ATAACCATATTTTCAAGAAATCAAGTACATATTAGCATATTTATCAAGACAAAGAGGCTATAAAAACCTAGAATTTGAATTCAAGCAATCTAAAATTTTCAACAAGGGATGCATCCAACCAAGAAGAAACCCAAAATTGACTTTAGGATTTCATGGAGGAGAGAAGATGATGATAAGGAAGGGAGAAAATTTGAGATATCTACCTCCTACAAGAAGAAATGGATCCCAAATTTGATTTAGGGCTAATAGAAATAAGAAAGAGGGGTTAGGGCAATAATGTCTTTTTGTGTACATGGATATTTTAGTCATTTACGAATTGTATTTTTCATTTTTTGGTATCTTGAGGCCTTCTAACTAAAAAACATTATTGTTGGACTTTTTAAACTAAAAATTGGTTTGACTAGGCATCTTAAATGAATCCTCCATGTTCTTATTCCATTAACTCTTCATCACCGTTTCAGAGGATAGTTTTTAGATTGGTCAAGTATGTACTAACCATTTTCCAAATGAACCAAATATACCCTTAAATATATCATACAATTATTAAAAAAGGGTATTGTTTAAAGAACATTAATATCATTTAAATTAAAAAGTAAAAACCATACATTTTGCACTTGAAATTTCAAAATCAAGTCACTTTCTTTATACAGATAAAAATTCTTTTATTTTTCATCTATTTTAACATTAAAATCTCATAAATTTATCAAATGCTAATAAGAAAATATTGTTTATAACCATCACTTCGAATCGATAAATATATTTACGTATATTTAATTTCGTTTTTGTTAAATTAATATATTGTTTAATCATTAAATTTTATTTCAACATAAGCAGATAATTTTTTTACATTTTTTAAACAGATCTATAATATTTTTAAGAAAAACAAGAAAAAAATCATGTGCATGTATATTGTTTCAGAAAAATTCATAAATGTCTCTAAAATTGTCGGCCCAGCCATCTAGGCACAAAGGGCACCCTGTCTAGTCGTTGTTTTGTCCTTATTATCTAATTTTTTTTTTAAAAAAAATATGTTTTGCAATGTAGATATGAGATCAACTCCAGCCCCAATTTGTTATTTTGGTGAATTTGAAATCTATTGCAATTGTGATAACATCGAGTACATCATATGAAGAAATTTACCATGATTTATAGAACAAGCTTAACATCAATCCCTCTCAGTATGACATGGAATTGTGATTTTTATTCAACGAGCATACACCCATTTCAATTCCACCAGTAAATGTTACTTTTGAAGTTGAAATGAAGGTTCTAACCGAATTGAACCAAAATCGCACAACTTCTATTTACGTAACTTTAGTGAGGAAGAATGTCCTTGAGAGGAAACATGAAGATTCCAATGAGGGGAATTGTAATGTGAATGATTTTTGGGTCAGAGTGCAAATAGCTCGTGAGGATGATGTGGTTATTCCCGAGACAATTGTTCATCATCATGATCTCACTATTATGCATAGACTTTACTCAATAATTCAAGACAATGAGAATGAAAATGAATTTATAAATGAGGATTTTATTGCTTTATCACGCCGAGGAACTGTTTGAAACAAATAAAGATTTGCAGGAAGTTGTGCACCAAATTATATTGAAATACAACTTTAAGTTTAAAGTGAAGAAATTAATCAAATAACGTACAGAATTATCTGTGTTGATAACAGTTGTCATTGGCATTTGCAAGCGATGAAAATAAACAACAATGAGTTCTTTATAGTTTGCAAATATGCACGGGAACATGCTTGTGAAGTGGGTATTCGTCAAAATAATCATAGGCAAGCTCAAGCATGGTTTATTGGTCGACGGATAATGAACAAGTTACAGAATTCGCGAACGATCTACAGACCTTTAACATCATTAACGAAGTCCGTCGAGGGTAAGGAGTGGTCATGAGCTACCAAAAGAGAAAAGAATGCAATTTGGAAGATTTAATGGGTTCGATCGAGGAGAGTTGTGCTAACATGAAAATAACTAATCTTGGCTCGGCATTTTTTATTGAGATGGAGGGCAAAGAATCTCTTCAAGTATTTCTTCATGGCTCTTGGATAATGAATTTGTGGATTTTGAAACGCGATGCGACCCCTAATTCTAGTCGACGGTAAAAACCTTAAAACTAGATACGAAAGCAAATTAATTATTGCTACATGTCAAGATGTCAACATTCAAATTTACCCTTTTGCATTCGGTATGGTCGATAATGAGAATGATTTAGCGATGCGTTGGTTATTCATAAAGCCAAGGGAAGTAGTTAGGTACATCGAAAACCAAACATTTGTAACGATCGGGGACAATCAATAATAAATGGTATTGTTGAATTTCATGTACCACATACAAGGCAACTTGAAGACTACCAGTGGCATTGTTGTACTATTTAGAAAAGTTGCAAAGGCTTATAGTTTTGAAGAATTTGATAAGTTCATGGTCGAAATGGAAAACAAATCACATAATGCATATACTTATCTAACAGAGATGGGCATTAGACATTGGACACGATCACATTTTTCAAGAATGGTCGAGAGTTACCAATTATAGCAATTATTTAGCACATTCGCAACAAGATGCAGTAGTGGTTTCATGACCAACATGAAGAATCACAGATATGCACAAGCGTCCTAACCCTGGCTTTGGAAGATAATATATTCAAGACTTAGAGGTGGTAAGAAAGGTATGTGTAGAACCACTGAATCAATTTTACTTTTTCGTAAGATGTTGACGTAATATCAAATACATTGTGGGCTTGAATAATAACACGTGCATGTGTAGAAAGTTCCAATTGGAGAGTTTCCATGTGTGCATGTAGTCGCAATGGCTATGTATAGAGGATTACCATCATACACCTTATACAGTTATTATTACCTGACTAATTATAGGAGAACAACATATGTCGAAACTATATTTCCTCTACAAAATGAACCTGAGTAGGAAGTTCCTGGCCACATTCTCCCACTTAATAATTTGTTGTCAACCGAGTCAAACTACGTACTCTTGGATGTAGACATACATCTAGAATACCATCTACTAAAGAAATTTCCCAAGCTCGTAAGTATGGCGCAACAGGGCATACTCACCGATTTTGTACAAGTTAGATTTCCGTACATAACAATTCGACGGATGTGTAATCTCTATAATATTTATTGTAATTTGTTTGCATAATTATTTTCGTCGTTAAATATTCAATTAAATATTTCAGTTACTTAATTGCAACTTTGTAATAGTTCATTCCAAATTTAAAACGAAGATATAGGCTCAATTGGATGCAAACTGAAAATTTAGAAATTGTATGAATGTTCAAATAGGCTCGATTGGATGCAATTTAGAACAAAATACAGTGATTGAAGACTAAAATTCGCCCAGAAAGTCGATCCGAATGACTCGTTTAGAGTCGGTCGAGCCGGCTGAATATATTTAACTGTTTAAATAGTTGCAAGTTTAAAATAGAAAGGAAGACTATTCGAATGTGAGAGGGCAGGAAACAAAGTATGGACCTAATTGTAAGCAATTGCAACTTGAAAAATTGAACGCCCGATCGACTGGGCCTTTTTTCCCACTATTTCCACATTCGAATAGTTTTCCATTCGATTTTTCAAATTGCAATTGCTTACAATTAGGTCTCGTACTTTGTTTCCC
Organism: Fraxinus cuspidata; assembly: GCA_903798385.1. Lineage (NCBI taxonomy): Eukaryota > Viridiplantae > Streptophyta > Magnoliopsida > Lamiales > Oleaceae > Fraxinus > Fraxinus cuspidata. The sequence goes on from CAIGRP010109523.1 coordinate 3,637, forward strand.
ATCATTTCACGTTCGAATAATCTTTCTTTTGATTTTCAAACTTGCAATTTTTTATATAATTAAAAATGTTCAGAATTACATATACAAACCATTGCATTAAAACACGAGTCACAATTGAATAAACAATATTTACATTTTCAATAAAATAATATACAATGCCCTATGGATGACAATTGTATTTATACAAATCGCACGCTAACTTCAACCTCCACCTATCTATCCAAGATTGGTTGATTGTATCATCCTTGAATCCAATACTCAAAAATTATATATACTTGATTGCGAATATGACACAATCACCCCTATATAAGTTTTTCGATAACATATAAATAAAAAGTAAGTTTTTAAATTAAAAAAATTATAAATACTTACGATATTACTTATCTCGACGTCGTCCTGTCCCACACAACAACTAGTTTGTTGTGCACTCGAATCATCTCCTCTCTAGCCATCTTAGGAATGATCACTTCCATCAGCTCAAGTATTTGCTTTGACTGACCTTTTGTCAAACAGCTAGAATCGGAGTCATATACAAAGCAGTGTGAGTTCGCGATCACTGAAATGTACATTTGTGTACAATCCGTCCATGGCTTTCCACCACTGAGCTCCAGCCCTATGACCTACTTGAGCATGTACTTTGGAAACACATACCCATTCTCCTTAATAAGAGCGTGATATTCTCGATGTCAATGGCACGTGCAACCTGGTGCTCAAAATGACTTGACCATGAATTTCAAATGACACAGTCTTTGAGCCCAAATCACGCAACAATTCCATAGTCATGTTGATATACTGTAGTAGGAAACACCAATAAAAAATAGAGATCTGTTTTATTAAGTCAACAACTAATTATGAAAACATAATAAATAACAACGAAAATACACTTAGCCGTGAAGGGGGAAACAATGTACTATGACGACAACCTCAGTCTCTTGTCAACCACCAACTCTAACACATCAACAAGACTCTTCTTACCATTCATCACCTCCAATACAAAAATGACATCCTCTGTCATGTCAGATGTCATTTTCTTATCTGCCACCTCTCTGGTACCCTCTCCATCACATCCTTCGCCACCCCTCCAGTACCCATCCGTCACATCATCCGCTACCCCCTTCAATACCCTCCCCTCCCCATCACATCCTCATCCACCCCCTCAGTCATATCTTCCACCACCACAAGAGGTCACAGCTCTATATCATCGGGGCCATGCCCTCCGTCATTGGAACCTCTCCCTCCATAGATGCCAAAAATGACTCAAATGTAGCATCCGATGCCCACGACAAATCATCATACCCTATGTGACCCTCTTCTCCAGTACTCTCACCCCATCCATCCCGAAAACTACCAGTCCCTCAGGCATTGGCACTACTTGTCCCTCCGCCACCTTCTCATTAGCCTACTAGTCGCTTCGTAGTGCTACGACCTCTGTATGAATTTCTCCTAAATTGGCTTATGGCATTTCAACATCAAGTCATAACTCTGCTACTTCGCCTCTTATCTTCAACGCAGCACCCATATTTCCTCTCATAAAGCTTCTACCTCTTCACTGATAACCGTAGTTAGACATATTAACAAATCATCGATAAAGGTACTATGACTTGGTGCAAGTGATCTCATCGGTGGAGGTAATCTACTCGACGAATATGATATCATCGTTGGAGGTAATCTAATCAGCAAAGGTGATTACATCGGTAGAGGTGATCTTCTTGATGTTAGTGATGGTCGATCTACTAGACAGTACTCCTACACAAATAAGAACATTATAAATTAGTAACTTAATTAAAATATTACAACACAAAATGGTAATCAACAAATTATATTCAATTAACATACCCCACCTCAATCCATGATAGACTCAGGCATTTGGTCATCTTAAGCAGGCGAAATAGATAGTTCACACACTTAACTCCGACCCTCCTCATCCATCGATGGTGTCAACTCAGTGAGGACTTCAAGCTGACTTATTGATATTTCATCGAGTTAATGATTATGTATTGAGATTTTGAAAGGACATTTTAGGAAACAGCACCCCAACCTTTGAGTGTGATTTAGATCCCTTAAAGTGAAAGATTGGTTGGCAGGGATAGAAAGGATCTTCAACCTCATTGATTGCACAGACTCCCGAAAAGTTACATACGCAATATTTATGCTAAAGAATGTACCATGTACAAGGGGACTCAACCTCAAGGTCAAGGGCCTACGGACATACCTGGGCCTGGAACCAATTCAAGGAGAACGTTGTAAAGAAGTGCTACCCTACAAGTGTTCAAAATTAGAAAGAGGTTGAGTTTATTGCATTGACTTAAGGCTCGATGTATCTAACTGAATACGAGCAAAAGTTTGAAGAGCTATCCCATTATGCCCCAAGCTTTATGGACATATAGAAGAAATATGTGAGGCATTTTGAATAAGGTTTAATGGATGATCTAAGGGAAACAGTGATTGTGCTTGAACTGGGAACCTACCATGAAGTATTAACAAATGGACAACTGGCAAATTTCAGGAGCTGTTCTAGTGGGAGAGAAAAAGCCATAGTATGGGCATGCAGAAAAGCACAAGTGGGAAGATAACATGAGCAAAGGAGCACAAAACTTTTCTAAGAAAGTCAAAGGAAGCACGATTCAATGTGACAATAAGAGCTATCCACTTTGCAACAAATGTAAAAAACACCATCTGAGGACTTGTTTGCTAAGGACGAACGCATGCTTCCAGTGTAGAGAACAAGGGCACATGACTAGGTTTTACCCTAAGATCCAACAAAAATGGGAAAATGCACAATAGATGCAGGAATTTGCACCTAAAGGACAAGCAAGAATCTATACATTGACTGAAGAAGAAGAGAATCGTAATCATAATAGTTTAGAAGGTAAAATTTTAATATCCAACTTACATGCCTATGTATTAATTGATTCTGGTGTCACTCAATCCTTCATATCTCTTAAGTTCGTAAAAAGGCTAGATGTGAATATTATACCTGCACACTTGCCTATAGAAGTGTCTATACCCTCTAAAGGGATGCTAAACAAGGAAAATATACTTTAAGGCAGCAAGGATAGAAATCGATAATAGGTCTTTAAAGATAGAGCTTTATCTATTTAGATATGCGTGATAATGGAATTCTTGGGATGGGATGGTTATCTAAGAATCACATGATAATTCATTGTTTCAAGAAGGATGTGGTCTTCCAAAAACTAGGAGAAGAAGAATTTCGATTATCGGTGACTAAGAGTAGGTCCCTATTCAGTGTTGTGTCTACATTACAAGTAGGACAGATCTTACAATCAGGAAATAATATGTTTCTTTATGTTGACGATAGACAAGGAAGGAAATAAGGAATTGACAGTTAGTGAAGCTAAAGTTGTACAAAAATTCCAAGATCGATCTACCATCCGGATACTATAATTAAGGATCATGACAGGTGATAGCTCAAAGAAAACGTTTAGGACTTGATATGGCCACTAAGAGTTCCTAGTTATGTCATTTGGGTTGACAAATCCTCTCGAAATATTCATGGACTTGAGGAACCGTGTCTTCTATGATTTCCTTGATCGATATGTCATCGTATTTATTGATCCTAACATATTCAAAAAGCGAAGAAGAGCATGAAGAACACCTGAGATTGTATGCAAAATTCGAGAAATGTGATTTTTTGTTGGAACAAGTAGTATTCCCCAGTCATGTCAATACAACTCAAAGAATAAAGGTAGATCTAAACAAAGTGGGAGAATTGGTCAAGGCCAACTAATGTAAGGGAAATTTGCAATTTTTTGGATTTAGCCAGATATATAAGAGGTTCATTGAATAGTTTTCAAAGATATCTAGACCATGGACATGGTTAACTAGTAAGGGTGCAAGATTTGACAAGACTGAAAATTGCGATCGTAGCTTTGAAAAGTTGAAGATATTGGTTAACGTATCCATGTTAACCATACTAGAAGGAGCAAAAGGTTTTGTAATCTATAGTGATGCATCTAACCATGGCTCAGGATGCGTCTTGATGTAACAAGGTAAGGTGATGCCTATTAGTCGTAGCAACTGAAGCTATATGATTAGAATTACCCTACACATGACTTAGAGCTGGCTGTAGTTGTCCCTACTTTAAAAATTTAGCGATATTACTTATACGAGAGAAAATGTAACATTTATAGAGACCATTAAAGCCTGGAGTATATTTTCACTCTAAAAGAGTTAAACATTAGACAAAGATGACTTGGACTGGTGAACGATTATGACTGAGAGATCCACTATCACTAAAGCAATGCGAACGTAGTTAGTAGGAAGACGACGGTTCAAGTGGCGATGTTGATCATACAGAGGCCTTTATGGTAGGAGTTCGAGATTTTAGGTCTTGATATTTTCACAAATAAACTTAGTACTGTAGCTCAAATGAATGCATTAGCGATCAGACCAACACTCTGTGACATGATTAAAAGTCATCAGAAAGGTGACCAATCCTTGGAATTTATTAAAGCTGACATCGAAATGGGAAAATTGAACGATTTCACATATCTGAAGATAAAGCTCTATATCATCATCAAACTCCGAGTATTGAAGAAAAAATATTGGACGAGGTTTAATCTCCTCTATATTTAGTACATCCAGGATGTACCAAGATGTATCGGGGCCTGAATATGGTATTTTGGTCGAGATGAATGAATAAGGATGTAGCCAAGCACGTTGAAAGGTGTTTGACATGCCAATAAGTGAAGGCCAAACACCAATGACCATCACGGTTGCTCAGCCCTTAGATGCTCCAAAGTAGAAATGGAAAATGTGAAGATGGACTTTATTGTAGGTATATTGAAATCAGTAGGTCATGAAGCCATTTGGGTGATTGTTGATTGATTAACTAAGTCTACTCATTTCTTACCGATTTGCATGACCATTTTTATGCACCAGTCTACACAGTTGTATATTAAGAAAGTGGTGAAGTTGCATGGTGTACCAATTTCAATTGTATCGGACAGAAATCTAAGGTTCACATTGAACTTTTGTAAACTCTTCACATTGAACTTTTGAAAGAGTTTACATCAAGCTATAAGAACTAAATTGAACTTTAGTAAAACTTTTCACCCTCAAACATATGGTCAATCTGAGCGACGATTCAAACATATGGTCAATCTGAGCGACGATTCAAACATTAGAGGATATGCTTCGATCGTATGTTCTTGAGTTTGGTGGACATTGGGAGATACATATACCATTAATTGAATTTAGTTATAATAACACTTATCACACCTCTATCGACATCGCGTACTATAAAGCATTGAATGGAAGGAAATGCAAATCACCAGTTCATTGGGACGAGGTTAGCCAACGTAAGATTTTGGGTTTAGAGATTATTGAACAGACTAAGCAGGCTATCAAAAAGATCTGTAACAATATTAAAATGAATCAAGACAGACAAAAAAGCTATGTTTATAAGAGGATAAAGGACTTGGAATTTCTTGAAGGTGACAAAGTAATCATCAAAGTAGTACCTTCAAAAGGGAGTATTACGTTTTGTGTGACCAAGATTCAATGGCCCATTTGAAATCTTGAGGCATGTTGGAAGTGTAGCATATCAGTTGGCCTTACCCACTGAACTCACAACAGTACATGACACATTTTATATGTTCACGCCTAGGTAGTATGTCCCTGATCTATGCCATGTAGTAAATCATCAATCAATTGAGTTAAAATGCGGTTTGAGTTTTGAAAATGTACTGGTTGAAATTATTAATCAAAACTTTTAGGCGCTTAGGAACAAGTTTACCCCTTTAGTAAAAGTACGATGGCATACTCAACTAAATAAGCTACTTAAGAGTGAGAAGTGGAAATGCGAGCCAAGTACCTAAACTCTTCAATTAGTTTTATGGTAAATTTGGAGGATAAAATTTATTTTAAGAGATGTAGGTTGTAACGTCCCGAATTTTTACTACTAGTCGTTAAATTTAAATTTAGAACTTAATTGCTCTATTATCAAAGTGTAATGATCTTATTGGTTATTAGCTTAGTCTAATAACCTTATTTATTTTTTTTAAAGAATGGCGGTACCTTCGAAATTTAATTAATATCCATTCACTTGTGACGGAGGAATACTCTGATTATATAAGGAAATAATGAAAAAAGTAAATAAGGAAGTATTACTTCCCTTACAAAGAAAATAAAGGATAAGGGATAAATGTAAAGTTGTCAAAAAAATGAAGTATTACTTCCCTTACAATAAGAACTAATGCAAGTAAAGACAAAAGCAAGAATAAAAAATAAAAAATATACTCTAATGCAAGGCAATGCATGTCTATCAATCTGTACGAGTGCCTTCATATGTCATGATTGGTCTGCTGCTCCATATATCTGATATCGTCGATAATCTCAACCCTCTACAGTATGAGCATCTACAACCTGATTTCTCTCTCTATAGATGTGGGAAACTGTGTTTCTGTCGAATGATACGATATCTGTGATCTATCTGAGTATGCCCTAAATAGCCCATGGTCTTCCTTTTCTAGTGATGCTATGAATAGCCACTGTAAAATCTGACTCAATCCAAATGTCTAAAAGATCGAGTCCTATAGCTAGTAGAATTCCATCAAGAATAACCCTAAGCTCTGCCTCTAATATCATGCAGGGTCCATACGAAGCTGAAAAAACCCTGATACAGTGTCATGCGCGATCCTTGATGATGTCTTCTCCACTCGCAATACCATCCTTGACACATCCATTAGTATTGATCTTGACAGATCCAACTGATAGAGTGCACTACTAAACCATAACACGAAGAGATTGGAAATGGAGAATCAAAGAAATACCAAAGATAGGTGCAATTATCAGATGCCCTCACCAATGCACAGCTCGAAACAGTCCTTCTATATGAAGAAAATAGATCATGCAATAGATCGTTCATATGATATGTCTTGCCACCGTACAGATCACCCTATGCTTTGCATCATTCCTCTCGGTCCATATAAACCAAAATATCGGTAGAGGAATGATAGTACGAATATTTCCACATCGAACACATTGTCCAAAATACCTCCATCTCTGAAACCTCTGTCTAACTCACTTTCCTGAACTTAAAGGCATCTGAAAAATATTCCCAAAATGTTGCCATACCTGATCGAAGATGTTATTGTCGGTGAAAATATGACTGATAGATGTCAATATCTCGGAACAACACTGGCATTGGGAAGCAAACTAATATCCAATCTTCCCTTAAATAACCACATCTACTAGAATAAGGTCCTTCCATGGTCTCCAACAAAAAAAATGAGACAGTGATGGGCAAAATGGAGCTCCATGGTAATCGATATGAATCCTGATACTGGCATCACAAATGTACGAGCTACCATGCAAACTTGGTAGCAAAGCTACCATTTGATGTATCCCTCCAAACAATGTGATATGGGGCATCTTAGTGTTGGCAAAAAACCCCGCCCCGAACGGGCGGGGCGCGCGGGTCACGGGGTGGGGCGGGGCGAGGGTGCCCCGCCCCGAACCCGCCGCGTGAAGTATTTTTTTTTAAAAAAAACTATTTAATTGTTAAAAAGAAACTGGAAAAAAAAAAACTTATACGGGGAGAAACCCCGCCCCACCGCGCCCCGCCCCGCCCCGCCTTAGGGTGTGGGGGGGCGGGGAGGGGCAAGGGTGCCCCACCCCGAACCCGCCCCGTTGCCAACCCTAGGGCATCTGCACATAAAGGTATAACCCCTATTTGTTCCGCCGTAAAAGGAGGGAAAACCTGTAATAAATGTCCAATATCTCACCTAGTATCATCAAAAAAATCATGCACCTTCGCATATGTGTGTTGTCGGTGTGGGAATATGGAGGCCAACGTAGTGTCGTCCATCCAGCAATCATGCTAGAAGAATATCTAACATGCTTCAAGGTGCTTGCAATGTGTAGCTAGGCCCAATTAATTTCAAAATTTTCCGGGTAGGAGAAGATAAGTTGGGAACTGCTGCAAGTAAATGATGTGTCCTCATACAATACTTGGACAATAAAAACTATGCCCAAAGCGATCTCTGAGAATGGAACAACTATCGATCTTATTGATTACTAGCTAATAGTTTGAGAACCTAAGTAGAGAGTTATTTTAAGAGTTAGATGAAATCATGCGTACAATATATGTAAATATGCTAATTAGTCATGATTTAAGATTTATTTGACTACTTGCTTTATTCACACCACATTTCAAGCCAATGTAATTGATTGACCACATAAATAAAGGTTATTAATTTGCCCACAAGCATTATTTACATCAAGTTTCAAGTCAAGTCAATTGATTTGATCACTGTCAAGACAATACACTATTTATGCATTCACTATGCCAACGTCTAGCCATTTCCTTTCACTTTTCTATACATGATTGATAAGTGTATTTTATACAATTATTCGCGACCCCAAATCATGATATTTTATTGTATTTGTCATTAAATTCTACCTAATATATGTTACATTATGTTTTGTAGGTAAAACTTCATGTTCAATGAAGAATTAGAGAAAATAATAAAAAAGTGGCGAAAAATTGCAAAATCCAAAGATGACTTCCTTAGAGAGAAATTATATATTAAATGGGTTGAAATTAAATGGGTTTCAATAGACTTGTATTGAAAATTTTAATTGAGGCCCAAATTAAACCTAAATATATATATAACCCTAAACATAAATATATATATATATGTGTGTGTGTGTGTATATATATATACATATATATACAGAGGGGAAGAGGAGAAACATAGAGAAGGCACAGAAAAAATTGCCATAGAGGAAAGAAAGAGAGAGAAGAAAAAAGAAAGAAGAAAAGAAGAGAAAAAGAAAGAGAAAAAAGAAAAGAAGGGAAAAGAAAAGAAAAGGAAGTGAACTACTAATACCAAAACATTTCACGTTTCGTCAATTTTTGGTGATATCTTTCCACTTTTGCGCATTTTTATTTTTACAATATGAATAAATAATTTTTATATTAGGGAAAACTATATAGTCGACTTGTGATCCTTTATTTATTTTATTCAAAATTTATGTGATTTATTTATTTATGTGTTGATTTTATTATGAGTTTAATACATTAAATTATCTGATCAATAATTTGATGATTATGTGAGTTTCTTACGAATCGAGAGGTGAGTTTGAGATTTAGACCATATAATAAAATTCGGTAAATTAGTATAACGTGTAAAAATACATGTACTAATTATTGCGGTCATAATNGTGATTTATTTATTTATGTGTTGATTTTATTATGAGTTTAATACATTAAATTATCTGATCAATAATTTGATGATTATGTGAGTTTCTTACGAATCAAGAGGTGAGTTTGAGATATAGACCATATAATAAAATTCGATAAATTAGTATAACATGTTGAGATATCTATATTGATTATTGCAGTCATAATTTGAATTCTTAGAACCAGTATTTCGTTTAATTAAAATTGATTCGCATAGAGATATGAAATTTAATTAGTTAAATAGGTTCAATGAGAACTCGAAAAGGGGTAAATTGAATACAATAGAAGAATTCGATCGAACACTATATTAGGTTATGAATCTTGCATTAAAAATGAAGGTGATCGATAGATGATATTGTTATGCCATAATATTTATCACATATTTGTTAATCCAATTATTCGATGTTTGCAATGTTCTTATAGTTGCAATTTTTTAAAAGTAGTTAGAAAAAAAAAAAACAATCACAATTATCATAAATATTTACTCTCTTTTGTCAAATAGGAGTTAGAAAAATTAGATTAAGTTCTAAAGTATAGTCCTCGTGGGAACGATAATCCGGACTCAAGGTCCACTATATTACTTGTTACGATATCGTACACTCGTGATATAAAAAAATGCAACAAGTTTTTGGCGCCGTTGCCGGGGACTATTTACTTTTTGTCTTAATTTATTTTATTTTTTACTATTATTTGATTTGATTTGATTTTACTTTCTTTTATTAAAAAAACAACGAAAAAAAAGTTGATTGTTGTATACTCCGTACCCAAGGCAATGATCTTGAATCGTTTGACTCGAAAATAGAACGTACTTTCAGACAAAGACGTAAGGAACACAAATAAAACAACAACACCAAATGAATAACTGTCAAAATATTCATATTCATTTTAGCCAATTGGACAAGTGGCCGCAAGNTAGAACGTACTTTCAGACAAAGACGTAAGGAACACAAATAAAACAACAACACCAAATGAATAACTGTCAAAATATTCATATTCATTTTAGCCAATTGGACAAGTGGCCGCAAGAGTAGCTACGCTACCGGATCAGCAGTAGGAACGAGGGGAAATAAACGAAAGAGACTTGTCAGTATCAATGTTCTTGACGCCAATAGACGCGTATGCGCGTTCCAGTATTGTGTATCCAAATTTTGGGGTAAATAATTTTCAAATTAGGG
>CAIGRP010109528.1:0-10906 GCA_903798385.1 Fraxinus cuspidata
CAAAGTACGATACATGGAATCCCACCTTTAATTCACTTTTCTTTTGGTTAAAAGTCAATGAAATTCCTTTTATGTCTACCTATATTATTCAGATATGTGTGTCATTTGCAAATTTCAACCAGTGACATTTGTATCCATCATTAAATCATCACATGATGTTCAATATATTATTTGACCTCTCTAGCAAATACATTGTCTTTTATGTGTTCACTAGCGATGAATAAAGCAGGTCTTCTCTTTTTTTACTTATAAGGTACATAAATTTTATGATTTGTTTTAACATTTTTGAGGATGTTACGTGAATAGAATTGTAGTATGCATGGCATAATCTCTACTTTTCTTCCGTGAAGTTGCCCCATTAAAATTGTATTTCAAAAGGTTTCAGTAGGATTTGAGTTTTATAAAATACTGTAGCATGAAACTATTGTTGATTGTTGATAATGCATGATACTTGATGGTGCACAGATGAATTTGAACCCATTTTACTGACGGCCATTTCAGGGATACCTTGATGAGCATTGGTAAGCATTACGAAACTGGAGAGAGTATTCCGGACGAAATATACAAAAAGCTTCTTGCTGCTAGGACCTTCCGTGCTGGCTCCCAGAGTCTTCGTCAGGTCTATGTAGCTTTTTTTAACCTTGTTCCCTTGCAGTCTTTTGTTTTGTAATGTATACCTCTATTACGTCCTCTAATTTTATTCTGACTAGCTGTATTCGTCCTTTCTTTTGTTCACAAATGCTAGTACATTCTATTTTTACCCTTAATATGATCGAGATTCTCTTGCAGGATGTCAGGTTAAGTTCATAAGGCGAGTGTTTCAGAACACGTGTTCTGGATATATTTGGTATAATAGGTGCACCTTGTTTGCAAAGTATTTTGTCTTTGATTTCTAGTGAAGGGTAACATGTAACTTACATTAGAAGCAATTGCTTTTTTCCTTTACCTTGCTGCAGCTGGATAAAAATGAGAGAGAGTTTCCACATATATATTGGTTTCCTGCCTTTCAAGTACTGTGGTTCTTGTTCTCGTCAATGTTTGGTTTTTGTTGGGGAGATGGGGGAGGGAGTGGAACCAGTGTCCGAATGAAGCCTATACCTAGATCTTCAACTGCCAATGATTGATAATACTCCCACTATTAACTGACATTATCTTCATACACAATTTGTGCCAGAAAATTTCTTCTTCCTAAAAGATTGAGATGACCTTGACATACGCTTCATATTGGAAATTGAAAATGTTGCAAAACAAATTGTTGACTACTTAATCTAAAAGTTTAAGCTATTAGAGAGTCACATATATATCATTTAAATTTTGTCTTCAACACATCCCCTCACGGGTAGGAATTCGCCTTTTGCCAGTTTTGATACTATGTTGAACCACTCGATTTAAAAGTTTATTGTTAGAGCGGGCAACATATAAAAAGCATAAGCTTGTTATTCTACGTGTAATGCTCTTTTTTTTTCTGGAAGGGGGGAACAGTTAAAAGTGCTTCAATATTTAGGCTTTATTTAATATTTTCCACTCATATTGGCGAATTCTTATGTTTCGTTTCTTTATTTTATTATTTTCTTTGCCTGATGTCGCTGTCTATATCACATTATGATGTGGATGTTATAGCTTTGTGATGGAACAAAAAGTTCTTATTAGTTTCCATCTCTTGTGTAATGCAGATTAAATTGGCATCTCTCGATCTTGAATTGCACACCAAGTATGTGCCAGGTGGTTCAGAGTCAATCTATGATGTTGACAAAAGGGTTGGTAAAAGGACGCAGATACTTCCTCCACTTCCAGAGGATAAGTTCCTATGCAGTTTCAGTCATATATTTGCAGGTGGATATGCTGCTGGATACTACAGTTACAAGGTATTTGGTTATGAGAAATTGCTGCCTGATTGGTTTTTGTATTTAAGCCCTTGTTTGATCCTCATTATTAGCAAAATACATTTTTGTCTCTTATTTTCAACACACATTATTCAATAAAATAATATTACACTCAATTCCAAAATTTTTTCTTATTTATTAACCACAGATTCCCATCAAAATACTATTCCAAAATGCATTTTCATCAAAAAAAAAAAAAAAGGGCTTAAACATGCTCTAAAGTTAGAAAATCTATATAATAGGATGAAAGACTACTAAATAGTAGATAATGTCAAAATTTATGCAGTGGGCAGAGGTGCTATCTGCTGATGCTTTCTCAGCATTTGAGGATGCTGGATTAGATGATGACGAGGTACAGTGCAGTTTGAAAAGATTGTAAGAACAACCATTCAGTAGAATTTTCTTTCGTCAAAACGGGCTCTCATAAATTAACAATGACTGATGAGTTGAAACAGGCTGTGAAAGAAACAGGACATAGATTCCGAGAAACCATACTTGCTCTTGGAGGTGGAAAAGCACCTATTGAGGTTGAACTGCTTGATGCTATTTCCTTTTTCATTATCAAGTTCCATCAATTTCGTTTGTTGGATTTTGTCTGAATTTAATATTTTCTTCTAATTGTGCTGAAATTGTGATTCAGGTTTTTGTTGAGTTCCGAGGGCGGGAACCCTCTCCAGAGCCCCTACTTCGGCACAACGGGTTGTTGCAAGTTGCAGCAGTTTAGGTGCTTTAATTTCACAGTCAAAGTGTACTACACCGGAAGAAAATTTTAGGCTGTTAACTGCAAGGAAAACAGACTTCGGCTGCAAATTAAACATTAGCTGTAGAACCTGCTTGTCTAGGACTCGATTTTGGTACTAGTCCATAACGATAGAAGTCGACTCGTGATCCGAGCAAATTCAGTAAAACTTCTGGTACCTATACCAGAGAAGTGTCCATACAAGCTCTCCAAAAGCCATTGTTATGTATTGTGGTGTTCTAAAATCAATTTAGAGCGTTAACAAAGTGGACTTCTCTTTTTATGCTTTTAATCTGCCTTCTCGATCAAAATCCTGGAAACCATTGTTTATAAGCTAAAAATATTGATAAAAATTTAAGTCTAAGTTAATAAATAATTTGAACTATACATTTCACGTGAATTTACAATTTTTTAAGCTCACATTTAATGATTTTTTATAATGAATAATCTATTAAAAATTTAGGTTGGCCAGCACCAACCATGGGTCAAAATGGGGTTTAATGTAAGGTGGCTCAATCGATCATGGGCTTGGCTTCTCATATATGGGCCTCTGTGAGCCCAATACTGTTTTAAAAAGCTGAGTTCATCCAGCATAAAAATCTAAAATCTGCAAAACTGCCATAGCAATTTCAAGATTACACTTCGAAACACCATAGCCAAAACAATGAGCACCAAGCTCTCCCTCTTCACAACAACGCCCTTTTCTTTCCATACTGAATTACCATCAACTTCTTCAAAAATACCGGTTATATCCCCTTCCCCTCTTATCCTACCATCCAACCACTCTCATACCCTCAGACCCAAAAAATCAACTGGTAGATATACATTTTCCCGAATGTCATATATTTTTTCATACTGCTTTTACTACAAGTATAGAAAATTAAAGGGTTAGATTTAATTTTTTTTTTCTTTTTAATGAATTCAGGGGTCTTGGCAAGTTGTGTTACTGCAGCACAAGCAGAGGTTGAAGTTGAAGTTGCAGAGGGGTACACAGTGACGCAGTTTTGTGATAGAATAATTGATGTGTTCTTGAATGAGAAACCCAAGTCTAGAGATTGGAAAAGATTCTTGGTTTTAAGAGAGGAGTGGAAGAAATACAGCGAAAGCTTTTACAGTCGGTGTAAAAATCGTGCCAATGCAGAGAATGATTCTGGAACGAAACAAAAGTTAATTGAATTATCAAGAAAAGTTAAAAAGGTCATTTTTTACTGTTTGCAGTGATTTTTTTATCTCATGTTTCTATAGGAGACTAGCTAATCTACTTTGTTGCCTAGAAAAGTAATTTAGGACTCAATTAGACGCCTCTTGTGACTTTAAATATGATATATTTTCAACTCTCCCCTAAACAATCCTGATGGGATATAATATAAGTCATTCAATTTGAAATGGAGATAACTAAGAAATGTGAGCTAATAAGTTTTGGGGTTAGAATTAGTCACAGATTCACACTTTTGGAGCAATTTCATTATTCTGGTTTGAAAATGATCATTGCAGATTGATGATGAGATGGAAAGGCATACTGAGCTTCTTAAAGAGTTGCAAGATAATCCTACTGATGTAAATGCAATTGTAGCAAAGCGGCGCAAGGACTTCACGGGCGAATTCTTTCGTTATCTCACTTTGCTTTCGGAAACCCATGATAGCTTGGAGGATCGAGATGGTAATGTGTTGTTCCAGCTGTCATATACATCCCAAGTGTGGGGTCAAATTTTTATATTCCTATAGCGATCCATCGTCCAATTGACTTTTATTATTAAAGAAAAAAGATTGATTGTTAGAGAGTTGCCATAGACCTGCTAAATGAAGTACATCTTACTTAACTTGCAGCAGTTGATGTAAGATTACAATAAGAATGGAGAAGGTGTTGCACGGCTATACCTTAGGTGCTTTTGATTTTTGTAGAATTCTTTGAGAGTATCTTATAAACAAAATGCATATGCTAAACTGATATTTCTGAACTTATTTGGGAGAACCCTTGAGATTTTCTAGAGAGAGCAAAATACTTGGCCGCCAAAAGCTTGTTTGGAAGTTTAGTACGAACAATGGCCATAGCTGATTCTTAAACAGGTTCTTGTTCTTCTTCTATTTATATTACATAGCATCCAACCTTTTAACTCACTAAGTTTGCTTTTTTGTTCAAATATGTAAACATATCTTTGAAGCATGAGAAAAGATAACAGGGATTTAGGAATGCAACATAAGTACATTCTGGTTAGAAGCATAGCATGTTCAAGCACCATCTTTGACTGTTGTTAAGTTATGGCATTCCTAATTATCTCTTCAATGTAACTAAGTCTTGTACTGTTTTATTTTTTGTTGAGCAGCGGTTGCCCGACTTGGGGCTAGATGTTTATCAGCAGTGAGTGCTTTTGACAATACGCTAGAGATCGTGGGTTCATTAGATGCTGCCCAGGCAAAGTTTGAAGACATCTTGAACTCTTCCTCAATAGACGTGGCATGTGAGAAGATTAAAAGTCTTGCCAAGGCAAAGGAACTTGACTCTTCCTTGATCCTGTTGATAAATGGTTCTTGGGCATCGGCAAAGGAGTCAAATACCATGAAAAATGAGGTAAAACTGTCTATCATGTTTAATTGGATAACACAGAAATCTTATTCCAATTTAACGTAAGTAAATGCAAATGGAAGTGGGAAGATGGCTACATATGGAATGTAAAACTTAGTGCTGTTGTTTGAAAATCTGTCTTCTTTGATTTTTCATATTTTCACGTAAAAGTTATGTTTTTAATGGTAACTTTTAGGCGAAGAAACTTTTATCGTGTTTTTTGCATTCTGGATTTGAATTTATCTTAGGTTTTTGAGATTCAAGAAATATTTTCTGGAGTCCCAAATATGAAGTATGCAGAGGGAATAATCCAAAATGAATCTGACATATTTACACTAAGGAAGTAATCTTGGTGTTGGACCTTAATCTCATGCTTGACAGCGCAATCATGTTTTCACTAATTTAAGTAATTTCCATTTACACTGAATTTCTTTTCCTTGTGAAAAATATTTGGTAGAGATGCCTTAACTTACTATAGTACATCTTTGAACGTTTCCAGCATGTGATAGTAATAAAAGAATATCTAGCTCATCTGAAGGTATAGTAAGATATCACAGGATGACTTCAATCTATATCTGACGAGTAGGTGGGCCTTGAGATAGTATGCTTTCGATTTTTGCCCAAAAAAATTGAAGAATGATAAAATTTTCTAACGTTCATGTATGCTGGTAAGAAAATAACCTGTGTTATTGTATAGTTTAAAAACAACTATGTCACTTTCAATTGCTGGAAGTTTACATGTTATTTTAGCAAAATGTAACTGGCAAAAGTAGTTGCTGTAAAGCAAATAAATCCTGAATATATTGCTTCTTTCTAATGTTATTCCAACATGCTATATACCTCAAGGGACATTTCATGCGAATCAAATTTCATGATTATATTCTATTTAAATCGTAGAAATTCAAGCTCCATAATTTACTTTCTCAAACATGTTTGATATGTGGTTACTTTCACGGGCATTTAGCATCAATAATTTATCAATGAACAAGTTCCAACTGCTTAGAAATTGAAACATCGCATCTTCTCTTGGACCACATGAATCTGTATTTTGTTTTTGCCTCTTCAAATTTCATTTTTTAAATAAAGTTTATGTAATTTTCTTCTATGGTTAAGTGTAAGCAATTAATTGCAGACCAAAGACATCATGTATCGTCTGTACAAGGCCACACAGAGTAGTATGAGGAGTGTTGCACCAAAAGAAATAAAGCTACTCAAGTATTTGCTCAACATCACAGATCCCGAAGAGCGATTCTCGGCATTGGCCACTGCGTTCTCCCCGGGCGATGAACATGATGCCAAAGACCCAAGTGCTATTTACACGTAAGCAGATTGTGTTTTGCCTCCCAAATAATTACATGATTATTTTCAAGTATCCACGTGAATTAACCGGAGGCCCTTCTTTTTTCCTCCTCTATTTGGTATTGCAGAACTCCAAAGGAACTGCACAAGTGGATTAAGATCATGCTTGATGCATATCATCTCAATAAAGAGGAAACTGAAATGAGGGAAGCAAAGCAAATGAACCAACCTGTTGTGATCCAGCGGCTTTTTATTCTCAAAGAAACTATTGAAGAGGAATACTTGGAACAAAATGTTAAAACAGAAAAAGATGTTGAGCCGGAAGAGTTGTGAGGTAAAACTGTTCTAATCAATTATGTTGCTATTACTTTTTCCCGGAACTCGGGTAATAGGAATAGGTTGAAAGCTTATGTGATTCAATTGGTAGGTTTTGGCACTGCATGTAGTTTTATTCATTTAGATATGGATTTAAAATGCATAATTTAGTTGCATCAGCAATCTTCATTTTGTATTATCTGTGGCTTGATGAACTGCGATGTACATTAAAGGCTACGAGTTATTTGTATAACCATAAGAGACAATTTCTTTAGTTCTCGTTTTTATTGTATCCCGAGCTTAAAGAGATGTTGAAAGCTTTACATAAAGTCCCAAAACATACCAAAAAAATGGAAAATTAACAAGTTGAGGTGAACTGGTCTGACAAGCAGTACTTATAGAAATTACACTCGATGGTTCACCTACGGAATCACGCTCGATGGTTTCAACTCGTGAACTGCAATGTGGAATATTTTTAGCAAAGAGGAGTTGAACAAACTGAGAAAGTCATCAAGCAATTTGATCCACAAGCAAATGCCATAAATTTGCATTTTTTTTTCCTTTGTTCAAAGCATTTATTCATGGTATTTTGTAAAAAATTGTTAGATAAAAAAGTAGAAAACTAGGTACGTTTATTCATGGTACATTTGATATTCTATTTTTGGTTAGGAAGTTGGAAAAGTAAGAAGAATATTGCATCGTGTGGTTTCTCAACTAATAAGGTCTTATTTTCATGTGTTTATCGACGGTTTGTTGAATCACATTTAATTTGTGTTTTTATCTTTCGTACTTGTTTTGTATTTTTGTTTCCACTCCGCCCGGTGGGATTTTTGCCCCAACAACTTGAACATTAGGAATGGGTTTAAAAGGGTGAAGGGCTTCGTTTGCATGTTTCAAAATGATGAGCGTTTCATGGCGATACCTGGGAAAATCGAAGGACTATTCCCTCTTTGGGGTGGGTGTTTCGTATCGACTCTTTCAACCGCTCAAATATCCATCCCCTTCGCGCTTCGTCGGCCCTATCTATCCTATGTTGAGTTTTTAGAAAAAGGTGCGCTTGGGCACAAGCTCAACTTCTTCAAGACACATAATACCTCCTAGCATTCAATACCTTATCAAATGAAAAGGGTATCTGAGTCGAACGCCACTTGGAAAACGCAAAGACTTGCAGCAATTTGAAGACAATCTTCAATAGTTCAAGGTGAAGAGATGTTACCATATGGGTGGCAGATAAATTGGAGTCTTGTCAGCCGTAGGTAGAGGATGTCTTTTAGTGTAAACAGGACAATTCATTATCAGGCAGACAGCATATTTTGCTGACAGGCAAAAACAAAGGACATCGGCTGGCCGAAAGGCACCGAAGAATGAATTATGTTAGCAAAAGCTTCTAGAGAGCAAAACCACAGTTTTCGGACAGAAAGTTCTCTTTTTGAATATTTTATGTAAATAGTTGTACAGATATGTCTAGTCAACAAATCTAGGGACGTTTAGAGGAACAACAGACTTCTATTAAATTGACAATTAAACCGCTTCTACATAATACCTTAACGAAAACCCTGCCGCAGGCGCCCCCCAATAGGAGGCCGCCATGTGGCATTTATCAAATTTTTTTGTCAATGTATTATGTACAAGTAGCATGGTTCATTAAATTGATCCTATCAGACTATTATGGTTGGATTTGCCCATAAAAAGTCCTAAGATTATTTGTACATCGACTAGTTTCAAGTGATAGCGATATTTAATATATAAATATGTTCACTAACGTATTTACAATAAGGGGTCAGGATATCTACGGGACTGTAGCTGCTACTTTTTCGCCAAGTATCAAAATGTTGCTTAACTTATTAACAATGAGTCAGTAAATAATGAGATTTTAAGGCTGTATGGGACTTGAAATCTATTAGCCTGTGATAGCTATTTCCTGTAAAATTAATTTGGAGATCGTACCTTACACAAAAGAACCAATTTTGTGCTTTTTTTGTCAAAAAATCTGGAAAAGGAATTCTGAAAATCATATTATTATTTCCAGTTTCACCTATCCTATACCTAAATTGTCATTGAAAATATCTTTATATTGACAAGAGTCGTGCTCTTTGTACCGGCTCAATGACAGGGACAAGGATAGTGGCTCCACGAGGGTTTCACATATTGACAAACTCCATATCGAGAATCTGCGAATTCCCTTCTTTTTATAATTTTCTAAGGGAAAAATGAAAAACACAATTTGTTAGTGAGAAAACCCTTAAGATTTCAAATTTCAAAAAGTAGTTTGATTTTGACGGTCCAATTAGAAAATTAACTTTCGAAACATTGCCTTTTACTGACTATTCCTATTACATTTTTTTCTATGTTTTTACAGTTCCTAATTATATGTTCCACGCCATAATTTTATTAAAAGTTTCTAAACATTGAAAAATCTTTAATATGTTATAAAAAATATCGCAAGATAAGCAAAATTGAATTTCAAATTTTACTTGTTACATAAACATAACCCTCCACTTTATAGTGTTGATATAGCTACAATACATTCAGATTATTATAAACTTTTTGACATTCACTCTTCTTGAAAATCCTACAAAATTTTAAATTTTCTAATAATATCAAATATTGTCGCAACTCATCTTTGTATTACTTAGTACCATGTCTATTTTAGCATGTATTTTTGAAGTCAATTGTGGTTGATATTCGATTAGAGGTTGCTCAAGTTTAATTCAACTCAACCATTTGAAAACTAGTTTGTAACTAAGCTCCAATTTGGTATAGAAAGTTATTGTAAGTATATTTTGATAAAAGACACGGAATGTATGTTAAATTGTTAATTTTAACATAAAATTTAATTAGATTTTTTAGTTGACTCTAAAAGTGATATGTCCTAAGTCCAATCAACTTTGGATATAAACACTTTTAATATATATAATCGATACTTATGTCAATGTCTATTATTTAATTGAATTAATATTCTAATAAATTAAATAATAGAATCCGTAGATTCAAGTCTTAGTGATTTGTTAATCACAATGAGTTATGATTGTGAGATACAAATTACATATGACTGAATCTTAAATCGTCCGTGGTCGAAGTAATAACAAGATACGGATTTATTCATTATTCTTGCTAGCACAAGAAAAGAAAACCCTGGCCGTCAAGAAAAGAAAACTCTAGCCGTCATTCTTGTTCTCTGTGTGGATCACCATTGGAGGCTGGACAATTGGACAGCTTGGATTGCAGATCGTGATCATTGGAGTTCAAGAAAAAGTAAAGAAATTTGTGGAATTTATCAAAAATGTATTAATTTTAAACACAATTTCTATCTAAACATGAAGCAAATACTTGTATGAAAATTGAAATTGTTTTATTTTTCGCTGCGCATGATTAAGTAAATTCCCAACANCAAGAAAAAGTAAAGAAATTTGTGGAATTTATCAAAAATGTATTAATTTTAAACACAATTTCTATCTAAACATGAAGCAAATACTTGTATGAAAATTGAAATTGTTTTATTTTTCGCTGCGCATGATTAAGTAAATTCCCAACAGACCCAAACAAGGTAATCATAAATTCATACCGTAATTTTTTAATTTGTTAAATTAGTAAAAAACACAGGTATACAACATAAAAACAAATATAACAGGGCCAGCATATTAAAGTAACTAACAAATCCAAACATTTACAAATTTGACGTTTTAGAGCTTGTATCTCAAATAAAATATGTAACTTGATGAAATATCAAAATAAAGATCTATCAAGAAAATATTAATCAGTTTAAATGCATACTTCTAGACACGTCAAACTCAAATTCAATTCCAACTATACCTTCATCATCATCTATCTTTGAGTATATCTTACAACATCTTCAAATAGAATAAAATACCCTCCAATGTTCCAATGTCTTTCTAATTGAGCTCCTATTTAGTTTGGTTAAAAATCAGTTTTTAGTAGATTTCGATAAAAGTCGATAAATTGTGTGGTTGAAGAGTTGATAAAAATTGCTCCCATAAAATGTATGTTTGAAAATAAATTTGAGGAAATTTTTTTAAAAAAAATTGGGGCTAAACATGGACTTAATTCTCTCTTCGGACTATATATCGTTGAAGTTCCTCAAAGCTA
>CAIGRP010109534.1:0-13223 GCA_903798385.1 Fraxinus cuspidata
AATGGTCTGATTGGATTTTTTTTTTTCCGACAAAGTTGGGACTATTCGTTGACAAATTAAGAGAAAAAAGACAAAAATACTAGAGTTTTGTCATTTTATTATAACGATGGACTCATGTATATGGACTTTCAATGATAGTTACGTTATACCTCGTCACTGAGGCTCTTAGTGGAGACCATTTTGTAGTCCACCGGGAGACATGAGTCAAAAATGACCCAACTGATCAAAATAAAGAAGTTAAAGAAGAAGCTGATGCCCTTTGTTCCGAAGCTCCTTTTGGCTGAAACCCTCGCTCCATCCGAAGCTCCACTTTTTATTTTAAGAGGATTTGCGGGTAATTTTAATGAATGATTGATGTAACATTTATTATAATGAATGCAAGGATTGTCAATCTATGGTATAGAGTGGTTGATTGTCAATATATTAAATGTGTGGCAGATTGAGTGATGTGAAGCATAGACATGAGAGATGAAGCCACGTGATTCCTATCCAACGGCAACCACTTCGGGCATAATTCTATAAATAAGCAACTCTTGTAACATTTGTTTTTAATGCAACTCTTTAAACTTGAAGCTACACCGATTTTCTCTTTTGCTTATTCCATATTTATTTGCTTGAATTTAGTTTGTTTTTACTTTAGTTGAATTTGATAGCCCAAGAATAACTAACCAAAATGGGGGTGAGTTGGTTTTTAAAATATTTTAGAACAATTAATCTAAATTCAAGCAAGTAAAGACTAAATAGATTAATTCAAATAATAAATACAAATATAAAAGCGATAAATAAAATGGAGAGATGATGCAAACAATATAAGTGTGGATGTTCGATCTAAAACAATGATCTATGTCATCCGTTACCAAACTCTTCTGCACGAGCAATGTCTTTTCACTATATTGACTAACTTATGGCACAATACAACCCTTTACAACGCTTCGGCGACTTACAAACAAGGAGCACCGATTCTTATACAATGTTAAGCTTTACTGAACCTCAACACGACCTACTATCGTGCTTTCACGGGAACCCAATATGACCCACACGGTGACTTACAATAAGGAGGATCGATCCTTATACAATGTTGATTTTTACGGGACTTCAACACAACGCACACTTTATCAAAGTGATTTTATAATTTAATTCATCTCTTGATAAATAATACAACAAAGTTAATTATTTATAGAGGCTAACACTTCAATAAATAGTAATAAATGATATCTCAAGTGTTAGATGAAAATTTTTGATGAGTATGATAATAAAAAAATATATTCAATTAATCAAAATATTTCCATGAGAAGATGAAGAAAAAATAAATGCAATGTAGGTTCAAAAATCGTCTCAAGATATATCTCTCTTTTAATGAATAATTGTAATAAATTAAGTGGAAGAGAGAAATGAGAAACTTTGATATTAATGAAGTATTGTAATAAATTATGTATTAAGAAAAAAATGAGACACTTTGCTGAATATGATGATTTTATAAGTTTGATTCAATATCAAAGTTTTCAATATGAAGTAGAATAATTTATGCAATGTAAGTGCAAAGATCTTTTTCAAAATAATATCTCTCTTTTAAGATTGATATAAATAAGTTAAGCTTAAAGAGAAATGAATAACTTTGATGAGAGAAATAATTTAAAAAATTTGATTCAAAAATAAATGTTTTTGTCATGAAAAAATAAATGAAATGAATGTAAAAATGTAAACTCAAAGAAGGTTTTTCATAAATATATTTCACAAGAAAGCTCTATTCTTGTTATTGTAATGAATGCAAAGTGAAATGATAATAAAAAAAAAAAATATGAAGAAGAAATAAATATAATGTAGGTTCAAAAATCGTCTTAAGATATATCTCTATTTTAATGAATAATTATAATAAATTAAGTGGTAAAAGAAAAATGAGAAACTTTGATGAATATGATGATTTTATAAATTTGATTCAATATCAAAGTTTTCGATATGAAGTAGAAAAATTTATGCAATGTAAGTGCAAATATCTTTTTTCAAAATAATATCTCTCTTTTAAGATTGATATAAATAAGTTAAGCTTAAAAAGAAATCAAAAACTTTGATGAGAGAAATAATTTTAAAAAATTGATTCAACAATAAATGTTTTTGTTATGAAGAAATAAATGAATGAATGTAAAAATGTAAACTCAAAGAAGATTTTTCATAAATATATTTCACAAGAAAGCTCTATTTTTGTTATTGTAATGAACGCAACGTGAAATAGTATTTATTACAATCAAAACGCCAAAATTTCTGACCAATCGGATGACCCATTTGGACATCCCATCTTGAACTAGACAACCTAACTAGCTATTGTGCGTAAGAAATCAGAACGCTTAAAAATAACCATTGGGCAAACCGGATATCCACATGGTCAACATGACGTCCATGTTGACTTTGACTTTTTTATTTTGGAAAATGTAAACTTTTGAAAGAGTAAGTAATATTGTAAAAAAGTTTCAATATCAAGTTGAAATTCTTATCATTCGAAAAATAATTTTTTTTTATGCAAGTGTTTTTATGAAATAATCTTTTCGTGCATAAAGTAATTTTTGAGCTTTTATCATTCATTACTAAATATCAAAGTATTAGTACCTTCATATTTGAAATAAAAAGTCCAATCTTTGATCTTGTTTCTAAGTTTGTCTCTTAGACTTCTCATCTTGATTTTGTTTTTTATGACTTTTGTCTTTTAAGCTATCGTTTCGAATGATTTGACTTGAAAGCTTAACTTTCACTTTGATCTTCATTTCGGGTCCGATTTATAATGGGTTGATTTTGTCAATACTTGATTGATTTTAACATTGAATTATCATCACTCAAAATCAATTGTTAGAAACAATAATAANTGTTTGTTGTGATTAAAACATTAAGAATGAAATCAACTATAAAACAATAGAATTTTTTATGATTATTTTTTTTATATACAATCATTTTTTATCATATTGCCGGTGCTTGGACATTTTTGTCGCATTTCATTAAGCATCCCCAAGTCTATAAACGCCACCTTTCTCCGTCTGAATCTCTGGTCAAAACGTATTGAAATCTGCTTGCGTGTACGCGAGTGGGCCCGACATCTATTGTCCACGTTACAATTACGAAAAATGGGATCAACAGATTGGAACCTTCTATGGGAAAATCCCACATTCAACCACGAAAAACTCGTGGAAAAAGCTGGTAAAAAGATATATTTTGGGAGTTTTTTTTTTTTGAAGAAAATAGGTTGTTCTTGAAGAAGGAATCGCCCAATATTCAAAGAAGAATCTTTTGTTGGATTTTAGTATATTCCTTGAAAAAAGGAATACCATTCGCATAGAAAAAGCCAAGTTTTATTGGAGAGAAAACGTTACCATGAGTTCTGACAATGAAGAGTTAGCGTCTCGAATAGCTAGGGAACACCCTAAAGAAGTGGAACCATCACATGCTGCTCCAGTAACTCGCCATCAATTTCATCAACAATACCAATGATGTGGATCAGGAGGTAGGTCTAGAATAGTTGCTAACTCACCAGAGAGGTGGCTACCCCGGCCACAAACATGAGAGATATTAACCAGTAAAATATTGTCATGCACTAACTGCTTAGGAATATGTAAAACCAGGAAAGATAACTAACCCCCCACACAACTCAAGAGAATGTCTTCTTCCATGATCCTCCCCTAGTTCCGCAAGGGAATTACTATCCTGGCGAATAAGAGGTACAAAGCCAAATGACTGATTATCAACATTACGCCAAAGAATAGGCCCTTGAAGAGAAGGAAGTTGAGGTTGATATATCTACAAACTATGCCATTAACTGACCCAATTAGGTTCAATTCACCTCCAAACTACGAATTGAAAGACGTGCCTTAGAGATCAATAATCATCTTCGACAAGTTAAGCCCCGAAAGGCCTAGAAATAGGTAGGCTCAACCTTTCTTTGCACCTAGAAATAGGCAGCAAAGGCCACCTCAATTCGAAAGACGATGGCAAAGGTGATCCTGCAAAGCACTTCTATAGCTTCAAAACCTACATGAGCGTAAGGGGTTCAACTCCCGTTGTGAACTGTAAAGCCTTCTACTTGATCCTAAGTGGGACAGCTGAAGTGTGGTACACGAGGTTTCCAGAAGGATGTATAAGAAGTTGGCCAGATTTCATAAATAAAATTATTAAGTGCTTCTCAACAAGCAAGGAAGGGGAAAGGACAATACAACGCCTCCAATACATGATGCAGTAGTAGTAGGGAGAGTCATTGAAAAGCTTTTTATCTCTTTTTACTAATGAAATGACTTACTACGTGCAAGTTGCCAATAGAGATGAACTATCAGCCCTTTAGAGGAAAGCTAGACATGAATTCTCTCTTTTGGAGAGAAGTGAAAAACAAGGATCCTACCAGTTTGTGATGCCCTACTAGAAATGATAAAGTGCGAGATTATCAATGAAAAATTGAAAGATCATCGAATAGGACCAACCAGGGATTTCCACCTCATCAGAGACAACGATGAAGTGGTCCCACCTCCAATTTAATTGAACACCAGGTTGGACAGTCAACCACCATCAACCAAAGGTAAGCACTGGCTGCAACAACGTTGAATACGATACCAACTTTGTCTTATGAGGAAGTCAACCCCACTATTGAGATACACTGAGAAAGGTCAAGTCAACAGTTTCCCAAAAAGGGAGGGATGAAGGGTGAAGTTTTGAACCTAGGAATAGGGATGAGACACCCCTCTATTGCTCTTAACATCACTCTTACAGCCACAATACAGTTGATTGTAGGGATATTGCCTTACATCTGCAATCTAGTAATCAAAGAAAAAACAGACGCCCCCGAGGAGATACACCTCCTAGGCAAGATCGACAACCTAGGATGGTCGAGGTCAGGCGTCCAATCAAAATGACGCTCCTTGGAGACAAGAAAGTGATCGGAAGAGGCCTAGGAAAGGTCAAAGGCAAAGGAGAAGCTCTCCAGCTAATATTGGCCATGACCTTATTCGAGAGATTGTCACAATCTTGGGAGGTCCGTATGTTGGAAGGAAACTATAAATGTACAAATTACTATGCAAAGGAAGCCAAGGACCCCCAATGGCAAGCTTCATAGTTAACAACAGTCGACCTTCAATTGGGAAAGGGGTTAAACCCATTACTTTCACATAAGAATATACGGTTGTCTTGCATTATCCACATTGCAATACCGTAGTGGTAAGGACCGTTGTGGCACGAAATGACCTTAAAAGAATGTTAGTGGATAATGGGAGTTCGGTCAATAATATATTTGGAGCAGCCTTTGACAAAATAGAAGTAGACCATGAGCTAACCCTTATAAGGTGATGCCCTTTATGTTGAAAAACGTTGGTGTCACATATCAGAGACTTGTTAATAAGATGTTCGCGGACCTCATTGAAAAGACAATGGAGGTGTAAGTGGATGATATATAGTAAAAAGTTTGAAAGTAAAGGATCATGTGAAGCACCTCGATGAAGCATTTCGAATACTGCGAAGTTACAAGATGAGGCGAACCCCCTTGAGTTTGCATTTAGAGCCGTCTCAGTGAAATTCTTGTGCTACATGTTAACGAAATGGGTATAGAGACCAATCCAGGAAAGATTAAAGCCTTGATCAAAATGAGGTCAGACTAGAAGCTTAAAGAAGTACAGAGCCTCACTAGGCGTATAACTACCTTGAGACGTTTTATCTTAAAAGCAACTAATAAGTGCCTTCTTTTCTTCATGGTTCTAAAGGAAGTAAATAAGTTCCAGTGGACGGAGGAGTGTAAAGTAGCATTGCAAGAGCTGAAAAAGGACTTAGGACAGGCTCCCCTCCTCTCCAAGAATAAGACTAACGAGCGTCTACAACTATACTTGGCAGTTACCACCGATGTTATTAGTTCAGTACTTATAAGGGAGGAAGGTGATCATCAGCTGCCTGTTTATTATGTAAGTAAAACACTTTTGATAGTAGAAACCTGCTATCCAAACACTGAGAACTTAGCTCTCTCTTTGGTGGCCGCTTCTCGAAAATTGAGGCCATACTTCTATGCCCACACCATACAAGTGCTAACCAATTTCCTACTCAAACAAGTGCTTCAAAAGCCTGACGCTTCAGGAAGAATGATGAATAGGCGAAGATAAAATCTGCCATCAAAGGCCAAGCCTTAGCATATTTTGTGGCAGAGTTCGCCCTTATTTCGGAAATGGAAGAAAAATGGAACCTACCGAACCTCCCACCTGGAACCAGTTTGTTGATGGTTCTTCTGGAGACAAGATCTAGAGCAGGAGTGGTCTTAGTCAGCCCAAAAAGACATAACTTTAATTGTGCTGTGTGGTTCGAATTTAAAGCTACCAACAACGCAGCAGAATATGAGGCCCATCTAGCTGGCCTCATATTGGTTAGAGAGATGCAAGTGAAGACGCTAATTATCAGCAGTGACTCCCAATTGGCAGTAAACCAGGTTAATGGTAGTTTCTTAGCCAGTGACAAGAGCATGACCTCATATCTAAAATTGGTAATGAAATTTATTCCATCCTTTAAAAAGTTCAAGTTGCCTCAAATCTCACGCGTAGAAAATACCCATGATGATGCTCTTTCGAAGCTAACAAGCAGTAAAGATTTCGAACTACTTACTGTTGTGTCTATAGAACACCTTCCTAGACCCTCAACTTCTAAAGGTGAAGAGGTGATATGGGTCGAAGATCCTCCTCCTTAGATGTAGCCTATCATAGAATTCCTCAAAGATCAA
The DNA here is from genome assembly GCA_903798385.1 of Fraxinus cuspidata. NCBI lineage: Eukaryota > Viridiplantae > Streptophyta > Magnoliopsida > Lamiales > Oleaceae > Fraxinus > Fraxinus cuspidata. Next base: position 6,722 of record CAIGRP010109534.1, read on the forward strand.
GCATTACCCTTTGACCAAGAAGAGACGTAGAAGCTCGAAGATGAGCTGTACATTTTGCTTTTCAAGATGATGTGTTGTATAAGCGAGGTTTCTCCCTATCCCTATTCTGATCCATAGGTGGCGAGCAGACATAAGGATGGGCTTTAGCACAAAAGGTGTTGAGGCAGGGATACTATTGGCCTACATTGTAAAAAAATGAACAAAAATTTGTGAAAAGGTGTGACAAATGGCAATGCTTCGCAACAATACAAAGAAAACCTTCCTAAAAACTAAGTATTGTCTCTATCCGTTGACCTTTTTCTAAGTGAAGGGGTAGTGCCAGCTTCGCAATTGTCGTCATTGACTATTTTACTAAGTGGGTAGAAGCCGAACCACTGACCAAAATTATAGAAGCTAACACTCTAAGTTCTTATGGAAGAACATTATTTGCAGGTTTAAAATTCCCTACTCAATTATATCTAGTAATGACAGCAGGTTGATAATAAGAAGGCCAGAGACTTATACAAGAAACTAGGAATTAAGAGGCACTTTTCTACCTCCATCACCTTTAGGCTAATAGACAGGTGGAAGCTATCAATAAAACCATCAAGAATACCCTCAAAAGATTCATCCAGAGGAGCTTGGGTAGATGAGCTATCTCAGGTCATATGGGCTATTTGTACCATTAGTATGAGGCTACAAGAGTAGAGACTATGAACCCAGTTGAAGTAGTTCTACCCTCTCCTCATTGCTTACCGTTCAATAAAATATCTAATGATGAGTTGAGAAGGTTCGAACTTAATTTTCTTGATGATACGAAGAATGAATCCCAAGTAAAATTATCTATCTACCAACGAAAGATGACCAAGTACTACAATGCTAAGGTCAAGAAGAAGTCATTTCGTGTGAATGAACTTGTAATATGAAAAGTATTCCTATCATCTAAAGAGCCAAGAGATGGGACTCTTGGTTCCAACTAGGAGGGTCCCTACCGCATTAGAGAAGAGGTTCGACTTGAAACCTATAGGATCAAAAGTTTGGATGGTAAGGTAGAGACTTATCTTTGGAATGCGGAACACCTAAAGAGGCACTATCAGTAGAAGTGTAAATGCCCAGTTCGTGTACGATTTGTTTAAATCAATAAAAGCAGCATTATTAAAATTCTTGAAAGGAAAGAAAACCACCTCCCAGCGATAAAAGTCTTAGGAGAAGCATCTGTCTAATGAGTCATCTACTAGGTAGGGAAGTGTTGGCGCTTTGACAAAAATATGGATCCCAAAAGGCCACCTCCTTACTCACCATAGTGGATAACATGTCTCCCAATGACAAAAACTATGGGGAAAGCTTCATCATAGATGAACCATTCAACCCCATGCTAAGGGAAGATAAAATATAAAAGACAAAAAACATATGAACTTCTAACACTTATGCAAAATTCATTAAATATTCAAAAAATTGACACAAGTATAACAAAAGAAATTTCATTCACTAAAACTTGTTACATTGGGGGCCGAAGCCATTTACAAATGGAAAAATAAAAAAGAAATTTAAAAAACCTAAGCTAAGCAGATGGGGGAGAGGGATTGGTGCCAGAAAAAGAGACAATGATTTTGGGGCCAACTACTTTAGAAGTTGCATTATCATCCCCAGTATAATCATCATCTAATTCAATTACGTGGATATCATCCACTAGAGTCTAAGGCTCCATTTCCTCTAAAAACTTTGACCTCAACTCTGAGGTGTTGAAAGCTTGGGTGTGCACCTCAATCCATTCCATAATTTCGGTGTATGCATACCTCCACCAATATTTTGCGAAGTGCTGATACTTCTCCATTAAATGGAAATTGGCAATGTACTGCTTCACAGCATCATCACCAACAGACTAGGCTTTCCTTCTCACCGCCTCTACCTCTTCTGTCAAGCCAGAGACTTTGGAGCTAAGCTCTCCCACTTGCTTCTTTAAGGCAACATTCTCCTTATTGGACCTTTCCAAGGCCTCAACAGCTATTTTTCGAAGGGCATCAGAGGTTTCCACACACTTGGTAAGAGAAGCCACCTCACCTTAAGATAAGTTGACTTTTTTCTTCAAATTCTCAATTTTTGCTAAACCAGAAGCGAGCTTCATGGCCTCTTTAGGCTACTGCTTTCTGGTGATCTCAGCTCTAGACTTGACTTTCTTGGTCTCCTCCTCTGCCTGGGATGCCTTATTAAAAAATTCCTTATTCTTTCTCTGAAGGTTTTTGAAGAGGACTTCAGCCTCTATGGTAACACCAAACGCTTTCCTTGCTTGGCTCATCATGGTGGCGACATGTCCATCGAGTCACTAGTCTCCACAAAGGTATGCTACCTATTCGTTTAATACTTATTAAATGTGCCAGTTGTAGTCTGAATTTCTAGAGAAAGCATGGACAGAGCCTTCGATGGCAGTTCGTCGCTCCTCTTAGATAGAGAGAGCTTGGTGCAATGAGTGGCATTGGAGGCAGCTGTTGAGTCACTTGAGGTCCTCCTCCTCTTTGACGGTTCTTACCTTAAAGGCTCTATGATAGTTGGCCTCTTTTATCCCCTAGTCGCAACGATGGAGGCTGCCATCAACTTTTTCCCTCCTGGGACTTCGGATCGAGGTGGGAGATTGACCATTGACCCCTCTCTCTCCAGTAGAGGAGAATGTATACTTCTTGGTGACCTCATCCACTTTGTTTTTTCTCTTAGCTTAGGTAGGAGGCCGCCCTTCTCATTTGCCACCAGCAGTCTCCTTGCTGATCTTTTTAACTTGGTCCCTCACATGTTTCACTGTTATAGATGAGCGCTTGAATGCCTTCCTTTCGATAGTGGAGGTAGCAGCAAGGATAGAGGCCCTGTCAAGGGTGGGATGCCTCCTCTTCTCGACTTTTTTTGCAAAAGAAATAAAGGGTCAGTACAAGCTACCTATTAACCATTACACTAAGAGGTTACCTCTCCGAGTAATTAAGCAGAACTCCTCAAAAAATTGCTTCGATTTGATCAAATGGTTAAACTCTCACGAAGATAGAGAACGAAGGTAGATGTCCTCTATAACACCCAACTCTACCTAGGTTAATTCAAAGCAATCAACCGATCCTACAACAATGAGAAAAGGTTAGTGCTAATCCAAAGTTAGGAAACATAAGTTTATAAAAGCAAACACTCACTAGCTTCGGAATAACTAGTTGGTACTATTACATAGCGGACCTTGTCACCCTCACGTTTGCTATTGTCCTCCTACCCAAAACTAAGTTTCTTTCCATCCTTCGATGAAAGAGGGAAGGCCTATGACGAATAGGGAAATGAGCCCCTCATGGACATGAGGAGTACTAGCCCTTTGAATTCTCTTTACCTAGGACCCTAGGTTGGAAGATGGATTGGAATACATGGAAGGATATATCATATCCAAGTGAGGTCTCTTTCTACAAAAAATAAGTCCCCACTAGTTGGGCTCATGCATTAGGGAAGAGCTAGGTAGGTGCCAACCGATACGACTTAAGTACGACTCTAGAGAAAGGATGAAGGGGCAGGCCCCTTCATCCTTCAGAAGGAACTTACTAGGAAAGCAGGCTCGCTTGTTAAGAGAGGGTGCTAGGATTTTGATATTATAGATAATACAATATTTCTCCCTAATGTCACACGGTCACCTATAGTTAGGTTTGAAGGGATTTTGGCTACCGCATCCCACATCATAATCTACACAATCCTCCTTTGTGGGTAAAACACTCTGACCAGCCCTAATGGCTTGGACGAGGTCAACGGTATTGATTATTGTAACCCCCATCTCAGAAGCTAATTTACTAATGTCTAAATTCACCCATCAAAAAGTATAGAAGCTGTGAAATACAAAAAATCAAAGAAGTTGAAAATACTTACCATATTGAACAACAAAATCAATGGAAGAAAATTGTCCAGAGTTCGTGAAAGTGACTAGTAGAATTTCAATAAAGATGAAGAACAACAGAGTTTTTAGGAGTTTAATTGCTTTTATTGACAAAAGCAAAATGATTTTCACCCAAACCATTGCCTTTTATAGGAAAAGTCATCAACTAAAGCCGTTGGATCAGGATCCTATTCATCCAACTGTTTACAAAAGCAAAATAAAGGCACGTGGTTCCTATCCAACAGCAACCACTTCTGGTATAACTCTATAAATAAGCAACTCTTGTAACATTTGTTCTAATGCAGCTCTTTACACTTAAAGCTACACCCGATTTTTTGTCTTGCCCATTCTATATTTATTTGCCTGAGTTTAATTTGTTTTTACTTAGGTTGATTTGTTTATCATTATTTGTTTATATACAATCATTTTTTATCATATTGTCCGTGCTACAATATATTTGTATCGCGTCGTAAAGTATCTCTCACGTCCATAAATGCCACCCTTCTCCGTCCAGATCTCCGGTCAAAATGTGTTAGAATTTGCTTTTGTGGACCTGAGTGGGTTGGCATCTGTTGTCCACATAACCATTACGAAAACAAGTTACAAACTGATCAAAACATTTATTAATAGAGTAAGTAAAACTTATCTCTTAAGTATCATGACAATACTAAATATTCATTTATCTATATTATACAAATCTCCCTAATTTGATGACTATTTATACAAATACACCTCACTAAAAATATTATTTGACAAAAATTCGAAAAAAATATAAAACAAAGGGAAAATAATAGAATTCCTTTTTTAAAATTTTGGAGTGTTATAACCAAGTTCCACAAAATCTCGTTTAGCGCTCTTACGGCCTTGCACTTTCTTATTCGTGAAATTTTAAGAGAGAAACTTCAACTCTCTGTTGAGACGGCACAACTTTAATGTTCATATAGATAAAGATTTTGTAGTGTCTTTGTCACTTCTAAAGATACTAGATCAATGATCTGAATTTTACTAAGAGTTATAGAAACTCAACTCCCGTATTAGTGACATCGAACACTTATAACCTATGATAGAATTTAAAAGAGTAAGTGTTGAAACTATCCACTAATCAAATGACTTTGTTGCTACCCTTTGAACCCGAAGTATATTTGTTAGGATAGTTAGTTAGGGTTGCCATCATTGGTGAATTTAATTATGGAGTTTCAACCCCATCCTACTGGTTGTTATTCACACTAATTCCTTTGTAAGTGAATTAGTGAGCGGATCGGCCAAATTCTCATTTGACTTCACATAAGTAAATAAATTTATTTCATCTTTAATTAATTTCCTTACATAGTCACGTCTTAGACTAATATGTCTAAATTTATCAATATACACTTTATTATATACTCTAGCTAAAGTGATTTGACTATCATACAAGATAGATATAGAATATCTTCTAACGAAATTTCATACATCAAATCCCTAAGCCATTCAACCTCTTTTCAAAATTCAACTAATGCTACAAATTCGAATTCCATAGTTAAGTGTGTAATACATGTTTGTTTCTTGGATTTCCAAGTAATCGTACATCTTACAAGAGTAAACACTCAACTTGAGGTGGATTTATTCTCACCTATACTAGATATCCAACTAGCATAGGTAAATTCTTCTAGGATTGCTAGAAATTTAGAATATTGGAGACTTAGATCCTTGATAGCATTTCAATGTTCTTCACTGGGATTGCTAGTAAATCTACTAAGTTTATTAATTGCAAATACTATGTCGAGTTTTATGCATTGCACCACATACATGGGGCTCCCTGTAGCACTTGCATACTTAAGCTGTATCATTGCTTTTCCATCATTCTTTATAAGTTTCAAATTTGGGTCAAAGGGATTATTTGCTTCTTTAATGTTCAAATGATTGAAATTATCACATTCTCAATATAATATGATTGACTCGACATATAACCTCAACTAGTATTGGTGACTTTGAAACCTAATATGGTTCCACTTGACCAAGATATATCATTTTAAATGTGAAATATAGAAACCTTTTTTGTTTATTTTATACCTTGCATTTGATTACTTACAATCAATAAATCATCCACCTATAAACATATAAACGCAATATAATTATTACAAACTATTGAATATAAACATTTATCAACACTACTATGTTAAAATCCAAAAATAATTATTGCCAAGTCAAATTTTTCGTGCAATTTCTTTGGTACTTACTTTAATCCATATAATTATTTTTGCTAATTTGCGTACTTTATCTTCATTTTCGAGTAGAACAAAACCTTCTGATTATTTCATATAAACCTCATCATCGAGTCTCCATTTAAGTATGTTGTCTTAACATCCATTTAATATATGCAAATCATAAATAGAAGTTAAAGCAAATAACATTCTCATGGATATTATTCGTGCAACTGGTGTATATATGTCAAACTAATGTATTACTTCCTTTTATTAATACCCTTTAGTTATTAACCTATATTTAAAGGTATTAAGAGTACCATCTACATTGTACTTCTTCCTAAATACCTATTTACAACCTGTAGGCTTCTAGATGGGTGATAAATAGAATAATTCCTACGTATTGTTTAAATTATTGAGTCAATTTCATCATTTATAGCATTTTTTGATATTATTTCTA
>CAIGRP010109540.1:0-10915 GCA_903798385.1 Fraxinus cuspidata
AGATAGCTCGTGAGGATGATGTGGTTATTCCCGAGCTAGTTGTTCCTCATCGTGATCTTACTGCTACACATAGAAATCTGTCGGTAGTTCATGACTGCGAGAATGACAATGAATTTACAAATGGGGATTTGATTGCTTTATCCCATCATAGACATGAGTTGGGTGGGAGCGCAAGGGTTGGAACGAGTGGACCGTCATCTAATTCTTCTTCTTGATGATGAGGATTTGTACGTCGATCAACTGTTTGAAACAAAAAAAGATTTGCAGGAAGCTGCACATAGAATTGCACTGAAATACAATTTTGAGTGCAAAGTTAAGAAATCAAACACATCATGTTGACTATTGTCTTGTCAACGACAGTTGCCATTGGCGTTTTCGATGAACGAAAATGGACACAAACGAGTTCTTTGTAGTTTGTAAGTATACACGGGAACATACTTGCGAAATGAGAGTTCGTCCAAATGATCATAGGCAAGCTTGAGCATTGTTTATTGGTCAACTGACAATGCACAAGTATTAAGATCCACAGATGATCTACACACCTTCGAATATCATTAACGACGTCCGTCGAGAGTATAGAATGGTCATGAGCTACCGAACTTTTAACAATTGGGTCTGACTATCTTGCGCAAAAATCGTCATTTTCGGCGAATTCTCGCTATTTCCGGCGAGATTCCTTTGCCAAACACAAAATCTAGCAACTTAGTGAAGAATTAATGAAGAAAACGTGATAAATAACAACTTCAAATCACCAAAAATTCATAAACTTTGCAAAATGAAAAATTATTCTTAAATCAACAAAAAACTAACATTTTTCAAGATAATCACCGAGTTCTCTATGGTTGTCGGCGTTCGATAGACCGTGATGTTGATAACTTCAATTGGATCCGACTGTTTAGTCCTATTTTCCACCAATTTCGACTGTTTTTTGGTTTTTTTTTGTCCTTTGTCTCGTTTGTTGGAAAGATGAGGGCAAATGTAAAATTATATCTATTTAACACTTTTTTTAATATGATCAAATGCCATTTTGGAAATATGACCACATGAAGAACTGCCACAACATATTTCCATGCTGATCACTGAGCAGCTCCAACACAGAAGTAAAACTCTCAAAGCTATTGTTCTAAGTAGCTTTCCCTGTCATCCGTCTCAACTCTGTATCTAAATGATACTTCTTCCTACAAAAATTCAATTGTTAGAACATTGAACAAGAGATAATAAAATAACGCATAATCTCAAATCGAATTGTAACTATCATACGCAAGACATCGACAATAATAAAGAATATAAATATTATTTAAATAAATTTGAAAAAATTAAAGATTTGTTTACAATGAATATTTAATTAAAAAATTTTAAATTAAAAAATTAAAAGAAAAAAAAGAATTTACTAATTCGTTATATATATATATTCTGTTTTCGATTTTTCAAAATAGTGAAAACGCTTTCTCTTTCCCATTTTCGAAAACACGTTTTTGGAAACAAGTTAAATATTTATAAAGGAAATCCAAAACTACAAATTTGTTGTTTTGAGTATTTAGTTAATCAAGTTAAAAATTTTCAAAACGCGTTTTGGGTGTTTTCAAAACAATTTTTCAAAATGCCAAAAATAACACATTTTCAACAATCTCAAAATGGACACTCAAAACACAAAGTTCAAAATGAATTCAAAACTTAAAATACAAAACTGAAATACAAAGAGAACACTCCCTTCAAGATAATCACCGAATTCTCTGTGGTTGTCGGCGTTCGGTAGACAGTGATATTGATAACTTCGACTTGATCTGACTCTTTGGTCCCACTTTCCACTAATTTCGACTGTTTTCTATTTTGTTTGTCTCCTTTGTCCTGTTTGTTGGGAAGATGAGGGAAAATATGGGAATTTATCTATTTTAACACTTTTTTTTTAATATGATCAAAGGCTATTTTAGAAATATGACCAAGTCACGTGTTCCTCTTTATATTATGTATTTTAGGAGCGTAGAATATAAACTTCTTAGTTATTAGGTTGTTTTTATTTGTGTACATTGCAAACAGTATTCGTGCAAATCAAAATGTATGAACGATATTACATGAATTCGGGATTTTAATATGCACCGATATCATATTCAATATGAAAGTTATGTTTACAAAGAAGGGGGCAAAAACAATAAAAAAAAATAAAAAATGACCTCATCATTTCACGCATTTTGATAGTGAAAGTCTAGGGTACCGCGTGACCTTTTCTTTCACGAAAACCTAAATTTATCTATTTTTTAGTCCTTAATATATAAAAGGGCCAAAGAAGGTAAAACTAAAATGTCTTGTTGTATTATGCAACTACATCATAATAATTCAATGTTTACCTTGACAACATAATTTAATATTGGAGCCTCACCACATAAAAATACTTTTCATGAAGTCACGGATAATATAATTTTATTCTCCAAGTCTCCTATTCTTCCTCGGAATCTCAACTCCATCTCTGTGACCTTTCCAAGTCAATTTATAAATTAATCCTTTCTCCTCTCTCTCTTTATATATTATGCTCGTGTTTGATTTGAATAAGAATTAAATTTTTTATAGATTTTGATAAAAGTTTATATAAGTATTATTGAAAAAATTGATAAAAAAATGCGAGTCTCATGATGTACGATTAAAAATGAAGTTTTAAAAATAAGGGCTAAACAAGAACTATAAATGCACACATGTGCTTACACATATCAAATTACAATCAATATCAACTTCGAAAAATCCAGCATGATAAGTCTAGAGAAAAAGTAAAAATTACTTTCAAATTTCTTTTTGGTATAATATAATTTAATATAATTTTTTTTTTACTAACAAAACTTACTTTATAAAAAGGGAATCTTAAAACATTTTAAAAAAAATTAACTTTGCTTTTTAGCAAAATAAAACGAACAAATTTATACCTTCCAAGTTATTTTGAGAAACTCAAAATTTTTAAGATGAAAGTTATATATCTCATACTTCTGAATTAGATTTAGATTTTTTAAAAATATTAATTATATCAATTTTGAAAAGATTATCATATTTATAAGGACAAGCATATTGTATATAATTAAGTATTTTTATTGAAATAGATATATGAAGTTTTTCGTTTCTTAGTAAAGTGCATGATCAAATGCAAGTAAAAAAATATTTATCAACTATATATAAGAGTGCAAATGTAAAATTCATAAATTAAATTAAACATTTCTATCTAACATAGAGAATATATAAAATTTTTATCTCTTCCTATTTGTGTATTGTTAAGTAATATAAGGGCAATTTTGTGGTTGAAAGGAAATTGTTCTAGTTTTCAATTTTCTTTGTCAAAATGGTATATTCCTTAATTGATAAAAAGGCAAAAAACATTAAAGAGGCTTATTCTATAAACTCAACTCCCTTCTCAATAAAGCTAAAATATTGAAATAAAACACTAGTCATGTTATATTTTATTCTTTTTTCTACGTCTATCTATATCTTCATATACGCATAATTAAAAGCTCATAAATCAAACTCTAAAAATATATTCTCCTCCAAAATCATTTAACTTTTGTGCCTAATTTTGGTGTAGCAACTGTATTTCAATTATCCTCCATGAAAATGTAGAAAAGAAATGCTATCCTCACTTAGATGAAGTTAAAACTTTTACTCCCCCAACCCCAAAGATTCTTCTATAAAAAGTTTACTAACCACTTGATAATATTTCAATTAAATAATATGTGAATTGTTTGGGTGAGGTGGTGGAGGAGAATATCACTTATGTTGATATGGTCAAGGTAAACGCTCAAGATGCATTGATTTATAATTAATATTTACTCTCCCTTTCTATGAAACACAACTTTCACTCCAAGTAATTGAATACTTCTTCACTGCGGATGCTCATTAGAAGCTTAATATTTGCTTTCCAATTCTGTGTTGCACACCACTTGTTAATTATGGAGTATTGAACCGTGAGTCGAAAAAGTGTAAATCTGCTTGGTTGCTTAAATTTGAAAGTGCTTATAAATAATGAGCCACAAAGAATATGTAGTTAAAAAATAGGTAAAAATTTGTAAAGTTTATAGAATGTTTACATACAAATAGAGTTTGACTAATTTATAAGTCATTATAAACTACGTTAAACATGCAACTTTTTGACTTCCATCAACTCGTGAAAGAGGAGAAAGTTTAGTTTAATATGGTTAAATTGCATATTTGACATAAAAAGAAGTCATTTTAAACCCAAAAAAAAAAAAATTTAAATCCAAATTTCATTGTGCCACTGCCATAATATAAAGAAAGGAAAGTCAGAAAATTCTCATATTAAATTGTTAAAAAAGAAAATTTATTTTAAGAATTCATTTATTACACTTGGCCTGCAACGCACGTCGTTTGTTCCAATATATTCCCACAACATTCTAATCCTGCAGTATAAATAGAACTGTCTTATGCTCAAACCCATAGTGTCAACCTTAAAGCTGAAAAAATGGAGAAGAAATCTTCAATCCAACTCATTTTCTCTTTCTACTTCTTCATTTCTCTGTCCTTAAACATTTTGACTGCACCCATGGCCATGGCGCAGAATCAAACAGTTCTCATAAACGTGGACGTGGGAGTGGTACTAAACATGAACAATTCCTTTAGTACAATGGGATTCAGCTGCATTTCAATGGCGCTCTCAGACTTTTATGCCTCAAATTCTCACTATAAAACCAGGCTGGTTCTCCACACCAGGGACGCCAAGGAAGATGACGTTGGGGCTGCAGCAGCAGGTACATACATGTGTGTGTGTGTGTGTGTTTCTACATACATACACAAGTGTTTCTTGATGATGATCATATGTGAGATAATATGGATACACACAAATGACTTTTATATAAATCATTTGAGATAATTAGGAGAGTGGAAGTCATGAGGTGATAGGTTTTAAATATTTTACAGCCCTATTTTACTATCTGCTTCGGAATAATTTATAAATAGATATAAATGGATAGTATTTGTGGGTTTATTAAAATGCGTGATTGAAAATGAAGTTTGATCAATTATAAATTCGATGTTAATTAGGTCCAAAAAATTAGTCATTTCGTCGTCAACTTCTTTTCCTCATGTTTGCTTATGTTTTTAGGCTCCAACAAACTAGATAATACTTGTGTAATCAGTTTTTAGGCTTATTCTTATGTTTGTTGTGTTTCTATATGCTTGGTGCTGCATAATCCACCAAGAAATATATATGTTGCCGACAAAATAAGAAAATACTTATTTTACATGACAATTTGCTTAAGCCACAGAATTTTGAATTTCCATTGATGAATACAACTTCCTTAAAAATGCTATTTTCTAACACCATATTGCTGCTTTCTTAATCTAAAATTCATTTTTAATCATGCATTCTCCCAATAAAATAATTTGACAAGTGAATCAATAGTTTTTTATTATTTTTTTAACAACTTGTTCTCCAAAAAAATTTATTTTTCAATTTAAATAATCTCACCCAAACAAACACTAAAAGACTCCAAATATCATGAAGGTCAATTGAAGTTTGAAAGAATTTGTTTGTAAGAATTTTTCCACCAGTGCTAGCTAAAGAGGAATCATTCGAGCTGACACCAAGGAATTAAAGTACAGTGCAAACGTGAACATTCAAGGAGATTGAAATCCAGAGAATAAAAGAAACTTATTTTAAATCTCTTGTGATTTCATCACGTTCATCATTATCATGGGTCGTGTGCAATATTTTGTTTGTTCATGGTCACTCTCGTAATCTGTATCTTTATCGGACTTCATAAAAGCTTGACCACAGCTCGAGTAATCATTTGCTAACCTCGTAGATCCATATTGGAAGGTTTAGCTTTTCCTAAAACACTTTTAAGCTTAGAATAAGATTAAGGTTTATCGTATTCTAAACATAAAACAGTTAATTAGCTACACATACAAGATTTTTTTGCCAGAATTCTTACGGATGCACACTTGTCAAGTTTTGATTCGCAGTTGGCGCAAAAAAAAAAAGAAAGAAAATTACCATTCTGGTACTGCCAACGCAACACTTGTAAATAAACTGTAAGAAAAATACTGCACACTCACTCTTTCCAACACAAAATACTTGATACACCAACGTCAATGCTGAGACACAACTAAAATCAAAAGCATTATCTATAAATTATTGACGGAATAAAAGACTTATCAAAGGTGATATCACTTTATTTCTACTTTCCCTATAATCTTCCCCAAGTACTGACTAATCTTATTGAAATTTGTCATTAAAGTTAATTTTGTTACTCACTGAAATGCAGCTCTAGACCTACTGAAGAATGTGGAAGTGAATGCCATAATAGGACCCCCTTACTCAATGCAAGCAAACTTCCTGGTTGATCTTGGAGTGAAAGCTCAAGTTCCCATCATCTCATTTTCAGCAACAAGTCCTTCTCTTTCATCAATTCGAACTCCATACTTTATTCGATCTACTCAAAATGATTCATCACAAGTAAATGTCATTAGTGCTATTATTCAAGCTTTTGGATGGAGTAGTAGTGCCCATCTATGTTGATAATGAGTTTGAAGAAGGGATTATACCTTTTCTGACAGATGCACTGGAAAAGGTCAACGCCCGTGTCCCTTACAGAAGTGTCATCCCTTCCATGGCCACAGACGATCAAATTGTAGCAGAGCTTTACAAGCTGATGACGATGCAAACTCGGGTTTTCATTGTCCACACGCTGACCTCTCTTGGTTCCCGGTTGTTCACCAAAGCAAGACAACTCGGAATGATGAGTGAAGAATATGCATGGATCATAACTGATGGGATCACAAATGAATTGAGCTCAATGGATCCTTCTGTCATAGAGTCTATGCTAGGTGTAATAGGTGTAAAACCTTATGTTCCAAAAACAAAAGAGCTTCGTAAGTTCACTACTCGATGGCAACAAAACAATCCGACTCTTAATTCTGAACTAAACATTTTCGGACTCTGGGCTTATGATTCTGCAATAGCACTAGCCATGTCAGTAGAGAAGGCAAGACTTACAAATTCTAAGTTTCAAATGTCTAACATCTCTACAAGTGCAACGGACCTTGAAAAGTTTGGAATCTCTAAAGATGGTCCACAGCTTCTCCAAGCATTATCAAATACCACGTTCAAAGGCCTGGCTGGAAACTTTCAATTGCTTGATGGCCAACTCCAGTCATCTCCTTATGAGATAGTTAATCTGGTTGGCCATTGGGCTAGACCGGTAGGATACTGGACAAAAGAAACTGGAATTGTTAGAGAACTGAATTCCTCAAACACAAAAACATATTCCACTAGCAAGAACAACATTGGATCTATTATATGGCCTGGTGACAAGACATCACCGCCCAAGGGTTGGGTCATCCCCACGAATGGAAATAAACTAAGAATAGGAGTTCCGGTGAAGGACGGTTTCAATGAATTCCTTCAAGTTACATGGGATTCTGTCACTAACTCCCCAGAAGTGAAAGGATACTGCAAGGATGTCTTTGACGCAGTAATGGCAGCATTGCCATATGGGGTACCATATGAATATGTTCCATTTGCAACATCTGACCATAAAAATGCTGGTAATTATAATGATTTGGTCGATCAAGTAAACTTCGGAGTAAGTCTTTTAAATGCATGCTTTTTACCAGAAAAAAACATGTTTTGCAACTAATATATCCCCCATTTTCTGCACAACAATACGTCGCATGTCTTATTTAGAATCTATGCATATAATGTAATGCTAATATTTTCCTGATCAATTAACAGAACTATGAAGTTGTAGTAGGGGATGTAACTATTGTGGCGAATAGGTCTCAGTATGTGGATTTTACTCTCCCGTACACAGAATCTGGTATTGCACTGGTGGTGCCAATCAAGGATAACAAGAGGAAAAGTGCTTGGGTATTTTTGAAGCCATTGTCATGGGAACTTTGGTTGACAAGCTTTTTTTCATTTGTGTTCATTGGATTTTTGATTTGGCTTCTTGAGCATCGAATAAATGATGATTTCAGGGGACCACCTCTACATCAAGTTGGCATGATATTCTGGTTTGCCTTCTCAACCATGGTCTTTGCTCATAGTAAGTTCTCAGTACTCCTTTAACTTACAATTTGAAAGCAGAACAGTTAAAGAAATAAGCTTTTAAAAAAATAAAAACTGAAAATAAGGGGCTAAATAAGGAAATCTCATAAACACTTCCTGGCAGATTTGCTTCAAGGCGCCCATGTTTGGAAGTGATTAAAATTCTTCTAAATCAAAGTTAACAATCAATTCAACCACATATTTCATGGGCCCCACAACTTTTCAACCACATATTTCATTAACTTTAATCAAAATCTATTAAAAAATTGATTTTAATCCATACCAAACATGTTATTCTGATAGTGGCAACATCACATAATTCATTGTTGAACCGGATTATACATTAGTACTGATACTGATGATTTAACATAATTATTTGTAGAGGAGAAGATAACAAGCAACTTGGCAAGATTTGTACTGATCATATGGTTCTTGGTAGTTCTTATACTAACTCAAAGTTACACTGCAAGTCTTACATCAATGTTGACTGTTCAACAACTCCAGCCAACTGTAAAGGATATAAATCAGCTTCTTAAGAACAAAGAATATGTGGGATACCAACGGGGTTCGTTTGTTTTTGGACTTCTAAAGGGAATGAATTTTGATGAGTCTAGACTTAAACAATACAATTCTCCAGAGGAATGTGATGAACTTTTCTCGAAAGGAAGTGGAAATGGAGGCATTTCTGCCGCTTTCGATGAGATCCCATATATGAAGCTTTTCCTTGCAAAATACTGCTCAAAATACACCATGCTTGACCCAACATACAAGACTGGTGGCTTTGGCTTTGTCTGTAACCCCCTCTCTGTCTATCTATCTCCCCTCCACCCCAGCAAAAACAAAAAGGGTCACATTTCATTGTGCTGTGTTATTTATTTATATATTTTTGACTTTCAGGTTTTCCCAATAGGGTCACCTCTAGTACCTGATGTCTCAAGAGCAATATTAAATGTGACAGAGGGCAAAAAGATGGTGGAAATCGAAAGAACATGGTTCGGTGAAAAAACTAAATGCCCAGATTCTAGCACATCACTTTCATCCAACAGCATTGGACTTGAGAGCTTTTGGGGACTTTTTTTAATAGCTGGAATAGCTGCAGTTTCAGCTCTTATAATCTATATCATTATGTTTCTACGCGAACACTGGAATGTTTTACGACGCTCTGATCCCAATTCCTCAATACGGAGCAAACTTCTAGAGTTATTTCGACGTTTTGACAATAAAGATCTCAGTTCTCATACATTCAGAAACGCTGGACTGAGAGAGAGAAACATCTGGGATGGTGACTACATGGAGGGAAGAGAGAAAGTCTCATCCCATGGTAATTGCCCACAAACTCCACAAAATTTTTCATTGAATATTTCTCCACATACCAATCCACCAAGTCCAACTTTCTCAAATGGCACAGAGCAATATTTAGACCCTCCACGAGATCAAATGAATACAACAGAGAATGTAATGTTAAATTCTCAATCAGAAGCAGCTCATGTGATTAATCCAGAAATTGAGCTTGTGAATCCGAATCAAGATTCGCAAATGGCAGCAAGATCCACAAATGAAATTCATTGACTTGGTGTATATTTGTAAGTGAAACTCGTTACTCTCCTTTTCTTAGCATAATTTTAAATATTATGAATAAGATATTTATGCTTTATGATTTCTTTCAGCTTCTTGATATACTAATTTGCCATTGTTAACTTTTCCGAAGCTGAGATCACTTTTCGCTACATTTTAGAACCTAGTTAAATTCGTTTTGCAGTTATCCTAGTATCTGCAGATATCCAAACTCAACATAAAGAAATGTATTTTAAGGGAAATGGAATTTTAAACCTGCAAAGTCGAGTAATCAAAATATTTCCAAGGCAGAAGGCAGTGGAAGAGTAGTGTTAGAGCAGTATATCAACATTTTTAAACATCATACCGAAATCAATATCAAGAGAGGAAAAGCACGATAAAAGAAATCCTGATTCCTTTGAAAGAAATTGACAGTAATCAGATAACATGTGAAACTGTTTGAAATAAATAATTATGGGAAGAAACACTAGAGAGAAAACACAAGAATTTCTCCCAATTTGTATTCTATGACTTGGCTCTATAAAATGTCTCAAGTACAAGACCTTTTATAGGTACAAGGGGTCTCCAAATACATTGTATAAATTTAAGAGACTAATTAATGACATCTCCCACATATTATGAATAGTAAAATATAAAGAACCATATGGATACATGAATAAAATAAATACATAAATATTAAATAAGTTAATTCATGTATCAAAATTAATTTCCAACGTTCATGGATCAAGTTTTAATTTCCAACACCCCTTCTTAACTATGCAGATATCCAAACTCAACATAAAGAAATGTATTTTAAGGGAAATGGAATTTTAAACCTGCAAAGTCGAGTAATCAAAATATTTCCAAGGCAGAAGGCAGTGGAAGAGTAGTGTTAGAGCAGTATATCAACATTGTTAACATCATACCGAAATCAATATCAAGAGAGGAAAAGCACGATAAAAGAAATCCTGATTCCTTTGAAAGAAATTGACAGTAATCAGATAACATGTGAAACTGTTGGAAATAAATAATTATGGGAAGAAACACTAGAGAGAAAACACAAGAATTTCTCCCAATTTGTATTCTATGACTTGGCTCTATAAAATGTCTCAAGTACAAGACCTTTTTAAAGGTACAAGGGGTCTCCAAATACATTGTATAAATTTAAGAGACTAATTATTGACATCTCCCATATATTATGAATAGTAAAATATAAAGAACCATATGGATACATGAATAAAATAATTACATAAATATTAAATAAGCTAATTCATGTATCAAAATTAATTTCCAACATTCATGATTCAAGTTTTAATTTCT
>CAIGRP010109542.1:0-18366 GCA_903798385.1 Fraxinus cuspidata
GTTAGGTGGGTCCCAAAATCGGACCTGAGAGCTTGGTGCGCTGGGTCGTGGGACAGTGCCAATTGCTTTTGAGGTAAGCGACACCCCACGGCGTCGTTTGTATGATAAATCAGTAATCACTCACTCAGGCCACAGTCGGCCCAGATTGGAAAATTGCTTGTTAGAGTTAACGTTGTGTTTTTGGTTGGCACAAAATTTAACGAAGAGGGACTAATTTTTTGTGTTTTAGTTTTAAGTTTTAAAATCCGATTTACTTAAATTTGAATCTTAAACCCACAAATTATGTCTCAATGCGGTTGCACCTTATATTTTGTACTTTTAATCAATGTTCTAAAAGACGCGTCTGAATGTCGCCTAGGAGCAATGCACGACGAAAACGCCAAGCCTATTTAACGGAGAACGGCAAGCCTATTTTAAAATTTCTTTTACAATTCTTTTAAGTTAAAATTTAAAGGTTAATTTACATTTGAAACATATCTTTTTGTTGAAAATTTTTGAAAAAATGTATAAAATTTCTTTAAATCTATTTTAGATGTTTGATAGGTTTTATTTTTAATTATTAAATGATTTTTTGATTGATTAAAAATTAAAATAATATTAAAATAAGATAACGTTTTTTTACGCTTTTTTATGCATATGCCTCGCCTAAGTTTGCTTAACCCATGACTTAACATCCACGCATTGCCATGCATTATGCGCTTTTGAAACACTGCTTTTAACATAAGATTTTTCATGTATTTTGAGTCATTTGTTAAGGCGAATTGATATGGCTGCATAGATTCTTTGTCTGAGCATCCAAGTCTTGAGTTACCACCCTGATGACAAGAAGATTGAACTATTTAAAATAAATTATAAATTAGCATTTGTGTAATTATAAATAAGATTTTGAAACTTAGGGTCTGTTTGGTGGGTTTTTGAAAAGTTGAAAATTGCTTCTAAAAGTATAAAGCTTCATTTGAATATATTTGAATAATTTTTTGAAAATATTTTAGAAAGAGGTTTTAAAGGAAGTTGAAGAGGTTCTTTCCTAAGAAGTATAAGCAAGAAATGGAAGAGAGTAAAATGGATATCGTTCCCACGATGACTACTATCTAACAAATAGTTAAATTATTCCAACTTTAATTTGATCGAAATAAAATAATAAAATTTGTGATTGTTGTCTAATTATTCTAACTAAACTAAATTATTTAACGTACACAATTTATCGAATTTGAATTTTGAAAGTATGAATGTGGATGCTAAGACTTAAAATTTTACTTATGGATCCCCTTTAATTTGCCAATCAAGATTCATTATTATTGTATTGTTCGGTCGAATTTTTCTAAAATATTCAATTTACCCATCTCGAGTTCTCATTTGGTCATAACTAATTCAATTCCATATTTATATTTGAATCAATTTTAGTTAAACGAAATATTAATTTTAAGAATTCATCTAATGGCCAGTATATATATTTCTACACGTTATACAAAATTTAATATGTGGATTAAATCTAACACTCACCTCTCGATTCGTAATAGATTCACAAAATCATTGAATAATTGACCAATGAATTCAAAGTATAAAATTTATGAATAAAATCAATAAGTATGCATTTAAAGAACTATAATTTTGAATAAAAGAAATAAAAAGGTCACACATAAATTACATTGTTCGGCCTAATTATGAATTTAGTTACTCATAATAATGAAAGAAAAATAAAAAGTATAAAGTTCATAATCGGTTTTTGAAATCTTGATCATGGAAATAATTGAATCTTACACAGAATATTCTTCAACCTCAAAAGTTTTCAAGTCCTAAATTTTGCTTTTTGATCTTGATGATTATATGTTTTTCTCTTCCAAATTGTGTGGAACTCCCTCAAAAGTGTCAAAAACTTGTATATAATCTTCCCCCACGTTTGTGTCAATGCAGGGTTTTTATGGGTTTCAAAATGGGCTAAAAACGCGCTAGAGATACACCTAGGCAGGTTCTCGGTGCGCAAAGACAACATGGTGGCGCCTCTCAAAAAAATTTCAGCATTGCACCTCCTTTATTATTTTTATCATATCTTTTTTCCCGATATCCGACTGAGGCAATTCAGATTGGATTGTAAATATAACTTAAGGGCTACGATAAATAGCTATTTTCCAATTTGAACGTTTATTAGGCCAAAAATAGGTTTTAATCTCCAGCTGAAAATCTGGAATATTCTAGTACGGTTGAAAATTGATTTGTGAAAATATTTTGATCATATTTCACTCTTTTTGACTTCTAATTGCATCCAATCGACTCCTATCATTCTTGAATCTTCATCGTGAGTTTCGGCACAAATTTTAAGTATTTACAATTTAGTCCACAAACTTTGGATCTTGCCCCTTTTCATCAATTTTCATTTCTTTCTTTTAAATCAACTTCCATTCATCGAATTTCACCTAATAACGCATTATTTAATAAATTGGGCTATAATTACATTAAAAGAATTACGAAATGTCAATATTTTAGAATCCAAATAAGTGTTTAAAATATATTTATAAAAAAATGGATTGAAATCTCTTCTTTTAAGAAGGTAAATGAGTTGAGACAAATGAGAAAGGGACATGGATGGATGTGTTATATTATCTTTTTGCCTGGGAATTTGTAAAGGGAAAGAAATGTTGGTTTGAGCATCAAAATCCAACGCAGATAACAAGATGATACCTGACTGACACCCTAAACTTCTTCCCGTTTAGCTTTTGAGAGACACACACACACAACAACGAGGTGCTCATCTAATGTGAAAGCGATATTTTATTTTCATATTCACTTCTTCTTTTTGTTTTTTTAAAGTAGTAAGGATAAAAAAAAAATCTTAAAGAATTAAAAAACAAAAATTTATTTATTAATACAATTTAATTTAATTCAATTCTCGATTAGTTTTTATTCAATTTGTATCGAATACTCATCCACTTCAAACTACATTTGTTTATACTCACTCTAAGTGACAAAAGATATTAAATTAATATATTGCTTATTTGAATGATAAGTAAATTTTATGAAATGTATGGATAAAAATTAAATTTGACGAATTTAGTAAAAAATGCTTTCGATACTCCATTGTTTCTTTATTTTTTACATGTAATTATTTTTTATTGAAGACATCGCCATCCGCGGATTGAAATAGGGATGGCAACGTGATGTGGGGCCCAGTCAGTAGTTTCCGTACAGTGAGATGCGAGTTTTTCTTGTGGGGAGCATGTGACATAACTTATAATCTAATAGTACATAGTGACTGGTCCTGTGGAGCCTTTCACGCTTTCAAATCTAGACACATTCTTCTATTCTTCCATCTAGCGTTAGTGAATTA
The DNA here is from genome assembly GCA_903798385.1 of Fraxinus cuspidata. NCBI lineage: Eukaryota > Viridiplantae > Streptophyta > Magnoliopsida > Lamiales > Oleaceae > Fraxinus > Fraxinus cuspidata. The sequence goes on from CAIGRP010109542.1 coordinate 3,326, forward strand.
CATCTCTGAATAAAATTTTAATTAAAATTTGAAATTAAGTAAATTATTTATTATAAAAGTAATTTCTTATTTACTATCAAAATAAGTTGGTAAAATGGAAACATATCGATTTATTTTCACAAGCATAGCCAAACACGCTTAATAAAAGTTCAAATATTCTTTATTTTTAATATTTAGAAGCTTGTTTTTTTCTTAATCAAAACTGGTTTGGCTTTTAGCCTTTGAAATTTTGCTTGTGATATTTGAGAGGAAGGCATCAGCCGGCCCGGTGCACATGGCAGGTACAGAACGCGGTCAGAATTGCAGCAACGGTTCTTCAAATTTGAATGCCACTAATTTTTGATTCAAGGACTATGAGAATTTACGTCACAATATCTTTTTCTTGTTGGATTATGCTAGTGGTACCTAGGGGTGTATCTAAGGGCTTACACCCCCCCTCACATGGGGGTGGGATCCACTTAAATAAAAAAATATTTTATACAAGTGGGTCACAACCCATGTGAGGGAGGTGTAACCCTCTAGGTACATGTTTTGATGTACCATTAGCATAATTATTTCTTGTTTACATTTTCGTGTCATGAATTTTCCTTCGCACTTTATAGTTTATAGTACTTCCACCATAAAAAAAATTCAATCCTGTGGAGGGGTGAGATTTTTGGGTCTTTGAAAGATGTCTCCCCTTTTCAAAAGTTAATTTTCAATCGCTCTTTCAATAATTCTGTTAGTAACTAATTGTTTGACTAGTATAGTGAATCAATTAAACGTCTTATAACTCGTTTACTAGCATATTGCCCTGTACTCTAAGGAATCTCTTTGAAAGCCTACTCCATAGAAAGGTGGCACCTCATCTCGAAAGTAATGCTTCGGATTGTGTCATCATTTTAGTCAAGGGCGCCTCAATCACCTCGCCTAGCTGCCTAATCATTTAGGAGTAGCTTGGGAGGGGCGAGATAATGTAGAGTACGAACCTTACATGCCTTCTTGCTTTTACTTTAATTGTCATGTCGCATGTCAGGAGGACAAAGCGTAATATTGTTTATCTTTTATCCGTCCCAATTTTGTTTCGACTCCCGATACAATCTATATGCACCCGCCAAATTCTTAGAGAAGAAAGCAAAGAAGTAGGACCCACTAGAAGCATCCAATTGCCAAAGCCATTGGTCCTTTTTGTGTTCTTGCCGGATTACAACATAACGATGGAGGAGCCTTTTCAAAAAAGAGGTAAATTCTTTAGCAGTGAAAGGGATTATAAGTTGAACAATAATTTGTAAATCTAACCTTTGTACCCCATTTTTAGCCAAACGGTCCCTCCTTTTTCAGGCGTAATCATATATTTCAAGAGTTTGCATCTTATTTCTTAAGAGGGAAGCCTATGAAAAAGAGGCTTTTCATTCAACATATCTTTCAAAGTTATAATTATCAATGTTGTAAAAACTCGTTCTAACATTGATTTGAGAAAAGTAAAGAGTCGAGTGAAAATGGTAGTTAAAAAAAAAAAAATGTGCTTTTCAAAAAAGTAGAGATTTTAACCTATTCAGTTCACCTAATTTTTAACTATTTTCACATTTACCTTATTTGTAATTGATTTGAGTCTGGTTCTTGTTATTCCTAATCGAACTGGTTCGGTTCTTATAAAATTGACGATTATATTTTAGATAAATGTAAATGTTAGGACACATGCCACTATACGTGTAGATCATGTTTGGTGTGTGCACACGTAATTAAATGTATATTGTCAAAAGGAAATGTATATTGTAATTTTTATGTCATGAAATTTCATTTTAAAATATTAACTTTGTTAAGAGAAATAATCAAAATCATTTATATGTTGATTGTTTTGACATTTTGTTAATCATTTTATACGTTGATTATTGTCTTTTTACATGTCATTTTTGGTGGAAATTAAAATTATATTTTTATTAAATTTTGATAAAAATTGATGAAATATGTGGTCGAAAAGTTGTACGTATCATAAAATACGAGGTTAAAATTATTTATTTACAAAACATGGATGTGAAATTTTATCCTCAATAAACTAACTTTGAATATTTTCAAAGCAATAATTAAAGAAACCGTGGCCCTGGTATTAGCAAAAGAGAATCAAATCGAGAACTATGAAGACTTGACAAAAACATAAACCTAAATTTTAGGACTATTAGTGCTTCTTCAAAGATTATTCTTAAATGATCCAACGGTCACTTACATCTCTACCGACTTTCACGTGTCACCTTCCCCCATTCCCTACCATTCCCATATTCCATATTGTTGATGATGATAAAAAATGACGTGTCACATTAGATCAATTTTTAAAAAATAATAGAATAATCATGCTTATATTTGCTGGAATTCAGGTTTAATAAGGACCTTATTTTCTTGGAATTGAAGTACCAAGTGATGTAGAGAGATTTTTAATAGCTTGGTTTTCCTTATTGGGCCTTCGTCCCTTTGTATAGGTCATTAGACTAGAACTTGTCGTCCTATACATCATGATAAGTCAGTCGTAAACTTTCACTTTAGATCATACTTTTCTCTTAAAGCTCTATTACATGAACATGGCCACGTATGCCTTGTTCAACAACAATAATCCTCTCTAATCAATTGTTGCGGGTAGTATTGTCACTCACGTGGAACACTTTTTCAATCATGTAATGATTATGTTTCAGGATGACGTTTCCCGTTATTCGATCTTCGGTGCTATCTTATATGGTTTCAATAAAAAATGTGCATTTGATCAAAGTCAAGATGAACCCCAAATGATCCGACATGAGTTTTCGAATCGACACCAACACCTGTAGTGTATTTATATATTAGAGATACCAACAAACCATTGTGACTGTACTAATTCATTGAAGAGTGCATTACAGAACAAGAAAATATTGTCAATAATTTCTTGCAGCAAACCTGACGTGGCATATAGCTGTTGGCTGGGACGGTGGAACCCTCTTGGAATTAAAAAGGTATGGAAGCTCAGCCAAGTTGTAATATATGTAGGTATGAAAGCTTAGCACAACATTTGAACACAAGTCACCTATGTAATCATTTATTCGTGTTTATCCATAATTTTTTAAATTTATTTTTCTTGGGACGTGAAAGAAAGAATTGCAAAGAATATTGTGAACCAAGAAGAACAATGACTTCATGTTGTCTCAACTCAAGATGTAGGTCACTTAAATGGACAAAATGCATATAAATACTAATATTTAAATTGGAATATCTCGAACATCAAAGTCATAACAAGAGAATAAAAAAGAAACAATCGATGAGATATAAGCGATTATTAACAACGTCAATTTGACCAAGCGTGAAACCAACTAGTCAGACAAGCATGAGAAGTTGTTAGTTTGAGTCAATTGACTAGACTCTAGAGCCCTTCACCTCATACAAGACTCACATTTGACATTCTTCACAATAACTAGTGGCATGAAATTTGAATCCATGGTGACAGTGCATTAATGAAGTTGTCTATTGTCTGCCACCGGCTTGGTGGCGCACCTGGCGGTGGCCTCACCTGTCCTTGAAGGGTGTGATCGGTGTTTGTTAATTGTCAGGCAATGCAATGAAAAACACTTTCTGAGAATGGGCCGAGTTAAATTCCGATGTCTGATGTGTGGTGATACAGTGCACTTTGGGGCTATTTCTCTAGATAAGGAAATTTTGGATGGTGACTACCCCTCACATTAAAAATTGTCGACGACTTATTGTGCAGAACTCTACCCTTTTGTATTGATGTTGTAACTTGTGAACCCATATACCCTATATTCAGTATTGCACTTGCTACAAGATCAAGGCAGCTAGAAAATTAAAACTCCTGGTAAAAGAATTTTGATCAACAGCAAAAGGGACAGACACATGCATTAAGGGGAAAAAATCATTGAATATATAGAACAAGCTTTCTTTACATCTCTATTTCTTTAATAAACCCCTGAGTTCATATTCTGTATAGCAGCTAAGCTGCTAAGTATAAATGCTATACAATTCTTTTTTAACTTAAATCAATGAGTATAATCTTCATACAGTCTGAAGAACTTCATCGTCTGTCTTCGCGTTGGTAGACTTCGGTGGAAACTTCATCGCCTTTACACGGAAAGCTGCCTGCAGAATGCATCGAGAATGAGTTTGATGCATATAAACATTCAATATTTTATAAAGGCAAAGCAAAAAAGATAAAGATAAAGAGTACAGCCACTAATATTTTCTTCCACCAATGAGGTTATGAGAAACAGAAGTAAATGGATCCACATTTCTCATTCCAAGATGACAATTTTAAAGGATTTAGGCAAGCAACAAAGGTGGGAAAAAGATGAAAAATAACCTTTTTATCAGAACCAAATTCGATTACATCGGATGGATGAAAACGAACAGGGATGTTGGGAGACGCCCTATACCGCCTGCCCTCATTACTGCAACACATATATATATATATTTTTCCCCATAAGATGAGGATGTTTATGAACCAATGACAACAATCATAATCATATAATTAAATTATTGAAATGTCTTTTGCACGAATAATCTTCTCATTACTTACTCAGTGATCCAGGTGCCATGTTCACTTCTCAAGTCAGTTACAAAAAATGCTCCATCTTTGTAGCTTATCCGAGCATGCGTCTTAGAGACCTGCAATAATGTCAACCCCTTTTATGAAGAATTAAGTGAAAAATATAGAAATACTTATATTTTATAAGGATACGGATGTAGTTAGCCATGTCACCTGAGGGGATGATATAGCTATTGATACTCCAGGAAAGTTCGGATGTGACACGCTCCTAAGATCAGAAAAGTACTGTTGTTAGCAACACTAGAGTTATCGTGCTGTGAATGCGTAAAGAAATATTTTAGAGCTGTAATTTAACTTTCAGTACAATGTATCTTATAGAAGCTGTATGGAGAAAATGGTTTAGTGATATCATACCCGATGATGCATGGTTTCTTCTCGTCTCGGCTTAAGAAGATTGTTTCAGATGTAGCAGTTGAATTTCCCATAGGAAACAGAAACCAACTACAAATGACCAACAAATACACCAACATAATTTTTGAGCTTCTTGAACACAAGTAGATGATTTCTAAATTTAAGCAAAACAAGGACATAAACTTAACAAATGCCGTACTCACTCTGCATTAAGTGCGCGCTCCAGGGCATCATCATCTGCAAACCATCTTCGTAATTGATCGTTGGCCTACAACCATTAGAAAAAATAAAATCAGCTCTTAAATGACGAACCATTTTTTCACCCAATCAAGGAGCATAGAGTAATAAACTTCCGAGTATGCCGTCTGTGCATTTAGTTTCTTAAGCTACATACTTTGTCTGAGAGTCTGCACTGCAACAATCTTCCTTCAAGGTTTGAGCTGAAAAAGGTAAGAGTCCATAACTTCATGTACGGTAAATTAATACAATTCACGTGAAAAATAAAGCTTATACTATAATGGATATTTTCTGTATGAAACTTAGTAAAACTAATTGTCAAACCTCTCAAATTCAGTAAATTATTCTAATGAGTATCAAGATTTCAAGATGTGAAAGGACTCATTTTGCAATAAGTAATTACTTCAAGAAGTATCAATCAGTTTAACTGTGAATCAATATTTTCATAATTGTCGTTTAGTGGAAAGAAAACGAGGGCAGATGCTTAAAAGTAAGTCTAATACTGAGTTCATGGTGGACGAAAAGTCATCAAATCTCACCCGTTACCTCCAAGAACCCAATTTAGCATTAAAGGCATACCGACGTCGATAAAGACTCTCCCACCAACTCTTCCAGGATGTGGTATCCTAAACTTTGTCAAGAACTACACAAACAAACAATAGGCTTCAATGAAACTGCAGGAAACTCTTGTGCCAAACTGGAATTATTTCAAGTTATTACAATTTTGTAATTGGAATGGCAAATATATTTTACCGATAATGGACCAAGTCCCACGCCCAGGTATGCCTTGTATGTTGATGCCATAATTGCAGCCATCCTTGCTAGTCCATGAATAATTGCAACTCGTAGCCTTCGAGTGCTCTCATACCTGAAGTGATAAAAGTAAAGATAGAGAACCACGCAATTGGATAAATTGTGACATAGTATATTTACATCTGAACCATTCTTCTAAATTTATGACTTCTGAGAGAATAGCTCCATCTTACGGCTTATGCTAGAATGGTATGGCAAAAAGATGCCATATGCCTGTCAACTTCAATCTCCAATATATCTTTTGTCTTCATAGCCATTGCAAGCCATGCAAGTTTATTTCATAAGAAACCTTAGGTTCATAAATCCTCTAGATTTTGAACAAATTATTACTTTAAAGAAACCCATAGTCGACTTTATAAAGTTTGCTAGACGGCAATAACAGCCAGCAAATCATGTTTTACCTCTTTAAAGAAGAAATGACATCAATGTGGGTTCTTGACTCCACACTTTTCCTCCAAGCTTTGTCCAGCTCCAGTGCCAATTGATAGCTATCCTGCACCATGAAGAAAAATAATTCAATATGACTTCTAGTTCAGAGCTAGAAAGAACGCTAAATATAACCAATTAAAAAAATAAAATAAAAAAACAGCAGACATAATTATATAGTGCTTTTTTGAATACATAGAGTTGCAAAAGGGAGAGACAACTATTAACATACAAGTGTAAGCATAAGAAATTCAAGCTACGATGTCTAATATATATATCAGGCAAAAAGATGCAAAACTAAAATAGCTAAATTGTGTACCTCAATGGCCATACATCCCCCTTGACCCAAGTTGGGCTGCATAGCATGGATTGAATCTCCAAGCAAGGTTACACGACCCTTTCCCCACGTAAAAGTTGGTGTCCTATCATATATGTCACGTCGAAGAATTGCATCTTCATCCGTGGTTAGCAATAGATCTATTACGTTATCACACCAACCTTCAAATAATTTAAGCAACCTTTCCTTTTTACCTGAAATTGAAGGGGGGAACGAAAAAATTACACCTGAAATACTTTGGAGATGAGTTATTCTACTTTGCACAATTTTCTTTCATGCATCTTAATCCTCCAGGACATTACCGCAGACAATTATTAAATGTAATCTAGAATATATACTTGTCATTTGTACTTCCATTCACAGTTAAAACTCTCAAGAGAAAAGGGAATTTCACTTGAGTGAGTGAGTGAGTGAGAGTTAATCCAAATATTAGCAAAAAAGAGAAAACAGCATTATTGTCTCTCCACGAAAAACAAGTAAAAGAAATTATGCTCAAGCTCGTATATGGAACAACATTCCGTTTTTTCTGCTTTTCAAAAAATTGAATGATTGAAGTTTTCTATTTTCTGCAAAAAGTTGCAGAATAATAATATTGTCATCTTTTAAGTCAACAAAATGTCATGCAAGATTTAACACCAAAAAGCTCTGGGAATTATGCCTTAGAGGGCTTTGCAACTGTTACATTAGCTTTATCTATTAATCTTATATCGGAAAGAGAAAAGCACTCCAAGAGTAACTACCCTGCAGAGCATCTACACCACCAGCTGGTTCGTTGTGAAATGCATACCACTGCATCTTTCCTCCACCCACATCAGAGGAAACAAAGTACTGTTTATGTCCCAAAAATACTCGATACCTTTAACAGAATTTCAGAAATATGAGCTTCTTTCTCAGAATATATAGCCAAAGTCAACGGGTATATACAAGGATAAGATGCAACATGTCAAGCATATACAACATACCCAACAGTCTCAATATCAGCAGGAACAAAATCTGCAATTCCAGTGTAACAAGTGTAGCCCGAGTATATAGCTTCCGTTGGTCCAAACAAATTTCTCCTCACCTATGTGAAACTCATCATCCAAAATGTCAGAGTTAAGAGACACTCAAATTGCAATGTATAATATGATCTAGAAATTACACAATTGCGCGCGTGCGTATGCCCTTAATCATCCAACACCAACAGATTTCCAATCAAGAAATTTTAACCAGAATATTCCAGCAAACAAAAAGGGAAGATATTTATATAAACAGATATTTACAGTTAATCTTTCAGCAAATATCTGTAACTAGAGTACCATGCAGAAATATTTAACTTCATTTTTGTTTGACTAGCAAATAAATTCTTAATACTTCTTATTCTCATTAAAGAATACAGTAATAAACATAACAAAAATGAAAGAGAGAGATACCTTCGACCAGATTCCATCAGCACCAACTAGAACATCGCCTTCATAACGCTGTCCATTCTCAAGTATCACAGTTACCTGAATTTGCAGAACACAAAGTACGATGGTGAAAAATTAAGATTTACAGAAATACGAGGAATGTAATCCACATCTATCTTAATTCTTTTATAGGATGGAAAAGAAAATTTCAGCGCAGATAAAACTACCTTTTGGCCATCATCCTCGAAGTCTACTACATTGCTTTCATTCATGATGATATCTGTTCCAACCGCACGAGCAAGGATTTGTTGCAATGTCATGCGGCTAATTACTCTAGTGACTGGAAGTCCCCGTTCTGCTGCAGGAGTGAATGTATCAAACTTGATGTACCTGATAATCAACTAATTAATCATTTTAAGCAATTTTTCTGATACAAGCTAGAGGTCATGAGAATTAATTATACAGTGCCGCACATTATTCAACATAATATTTTCATTAGTGCCTAATTTCAGTCACTGTACACTTTCCCTCCGTTCCTCTCTTTCAATTGATCAATGAAACTAAATTGGATTGCTCTTGTTCTCCATGTATCAAACATAAATGAAAACAAAGAAAATAGGCTTAAAAATTTGAAAAACTTTAATTGAACAAGAACAAAAAGCTGATAGCTGTAATTCTATGAAATACACTAAACTATAATTTGTAACGGAAAACCTTAATCTTTACAGATCAGTGCCATGTGTTACACAAGTCAAAATTTAGATGCATGCATTCATATTAGATTGGGGCAAGCAAGGATGACAACTTAGGATATAGGACAGAGAGAAGCCACACTGAGAATGTTAAGAGGAAGAGATACAAGAGCTTCAAAAAGAAGATAAGAAGCTATGTGGGAAAAATGCAATTTCAAATTTTAAGGTCATGCCTTGTGCTCAACCACGTTCAGAAAAGAATTTACGAAAGCCTCAACAGCAGAGTTAAGGATAAAATGCATTTTGTCGCTTCTAGTTCTTAGCATATCAGCTATTTTTCAAGTGATGACAATTTACTCTCCTTCGAACCAATGGAAGTTATAAGATGCACACATCGTTTTAACATCAAAATCTCTTACTCTGTTCAATTCCGTTCAAAATTTCACGTGCTTGCGGTAATTGATATTGATCACTACTGCCCTTTGGCTCAAATCAGAAATGGAACTACTGAGGACGACCAAAGTGGTGACAGGCAGTTTTTACCTTCAGTTATAAGCTCTAGTTATCTCCATCAAATTGCCCATCACCAACACATATAGCTAGCATAACTAAAATCACATACAGATAGATGAATGGAAATGAATCACATGGCTTGCAAAGTTTATCTACCATCAACATTTCTACGTTTTAACACCCCAAAAATCTTGGCTGGCATAGGCTCAGCACGGCCAGAAAAAGGAATGATTAATAACAAACACAAAGCCAATAACTATCCTCTCTGAGTGACAATTCATTATATTCCTCAAACACACTTCTTAATTATGAGAAAAATGCTAAATATTTAAATAGACACACACAAACCCAATTACAATAAATAAGAATAAAATGGAGAAAGAAACTGTAAACATACTTATACAAGCAATTCACACTCTTTAACTTATTAATGAAACTATTAAATCAATCTAGCTTATTGGTGACGTGTGTGGTGAGACTCAATTTAAATAAATAAATATGTCCCGTGCTTAAGAAGTGAAGCCCCTACTTCTGGTCCTGGATATTTGAAGAAGTGCCGTCTAGTACTAATAGCCTTACTTAAGAGTTAGGTATATGTCTAGATTTAATTTAGCGAGTCACGCCATGAATTAGCTAAAGCTTTACAAAGGTAATAACAAACTTACCAATTGCCAGAAATACCATCAACCAAGCCATTAATCCGGTCACCGGTGATGCAGCCGGCACTCATAACTTCTTCAGCCACATCCAGATCAATAGCTTCCAAAGTAGCCAATGCATTGCTCTGTATCTGAATTGGACCCCTATACTGTCCCTCCCCTCTGATGGCACTCAAATCCTTCTCAAACACCGCCACATCAAACCCCTTCTTCTTCGCCGCCAACGCGAAAACCAGGCCGCCAATACCTCCACCAGCCACCAGAATCCTCAGCTTTCTTTCCGGTGGCCTTGAATTTGTATCAATTTCAGCCGGTTCTACTTTTGGAACTTGAGCCAGTGTGGCCTTCGCTTTTGTCAGTTTCTTGATATGCCCATTTTCTCGGCTTCTTGAATAGAACTTGTTGTGCAAAGATTCAAACACTTGTGCTGGAAAATCTTTGGATATGCCCAGATGGGTTCTTGAAAACACAGCTGTTGATATATTTACTGGATTATAGAGCACAGGTGAAATCATTTTAATTTGAGGTAACTGAACAACACTTGATGGTGTTCTAAAAAAATACAATCTTGAAAAATTATTGCAGCAAAATGGAATAGACAACAAATGAGAAGCGAAAAAATAAACTGGAGTCTGCTCCTCTCCCTCCACTTTCATGGTTTTGGTCTATGACACTAACGGTGGTGGTGGGGCCACAGCAATTCGGAGCCAATCAAGACAAGAAGCTGCACCAAAGATGCGGATTTCATCGCCATGTGGCACGCTCCTGTGGCCTATCCGCATTACTCAGCACTCAAAAAGATCTAGATACATGTTGGCTCATGTTGTGGATGCCCTTTTTTCTTTTTCCCTATATTTTGATATTTCCTGTTTGAATTCTATTGTGAATTGAAAATCAATTATTGGTTGACTAAGAATACAAATCTGATTTGTTCAAAAAAATTAATCAATCACCAATAATCAAACAGTATTAGTAAATAAGAAAGTTCTTGAACATGATTACAGCATCACTTCTTGTTTTTCAAAATTTACTCCACGTAGATCTAACACCAATCGATATAATTTTATCCACTTGTAAATTTTATAAAATATATAAATAAAAAGTGATTTAATCTTTTATAAACATTAACGAAACATATATTTATTTGAATTATAGAAATTATCTCAAACTATCTAAGTGTATTTTTGCAATTTGATAGGATAGCATTATTTTCTTTTTTATGGTTAGGTGTGGCCTAGATATTGGAAATAAGGACATGTTTTTTTGTTATAAATTGTAATAAATATGTCCCTCGCCACCTAAAACGCACAAATTGTATAGTTCCATGGTAGTTGAAAAATGGGCCAAACGCAACAGAAAAAAGAAGCAATCAATTTGCAAATGCCATATATTATAAATATCATACTTTTGACTTCTCATTTATTTCTTATATCTTTTGATTATTTTCTCCATTATAAGTGAAGAAAAGACATCAAATTCTGAATAAAAAAATGCCTAAAACAAATCAATCAGTCAATCCCAATAAGTGCTTGCTAATTCATGCCTACTTTTTATTGAATAAATAAAAAGTAATTTTAAGTGTTTAAATATTAATTGCAAGGGTAATGGTCACAATAAGTCTTATGTTTGCCAGTTTTGTGGAATATTCCCAGAACATTTAATTTTAGCATAAAACTCTCCCTAAATCACCCCAAACGTTGCGGATTATAACATTTTCGTCCTTTTCCCTTGTAAGAAGATGAATTTACCCTCCTCTTTAAATTAAAAAAAAAAAAGAAGAAGAAGAAGAAGAAGAAGTAATTGCATCCATAACCCCGAAAATTTCAAAAAGTGCAATTAAGTCCTATTTAAAACAATTAAAAAATTATTTCTTCTACACCTCCCCCCCACCACCATCAACAGAACTTGGGAACAAAAATTAAAAAATTCAAGAAAAACATCAGAAATTTAGGAAAAACTGATAATGAGCTTTTAAGGGTTTGTTCTCTTTACCATTTTCAAGTCGTTTTCTGTTTACGATTTTTTAAAACAGCGAAAACGCGTTCTCTTTCCTATTTTCGAAAACGTATTTTTGAAAATAAGTTAAAAATTTATAAAGAAAATACAAAACGACAAATTTGTTGTTTTTAGTGTTTTCAATTATAATCAAGTCAAAATTTTCAAAACGCGTTTTTTGTGTTTTCAAAACAATTTTTCAAAATGTACACGTTTTCAACAATTTCAAAATGGACACTCAAAACACAAAACTCAAAATGAATTCAAAACTCAAAACACAAAATTGAAACACAAAGAGAACATGCCATAAGTTGTTCCCATATCTATGGTTTGGTGCATTGGCAACTTCTTTTGGTGGTGGTGGTGTAGAGGAGAAGGTGGAAAGGAAATAATTTTCTAAAATTTTTTATTGTTTTAATTAGGACTCATCTGCACTTTTTAAAAAATCTGGGGTTATGAATACAATTAATTCTTTTTGTTCCTTTTTTATTTGAAGATGAGGGTAAAATCGTAATTTTACCAAAAAATGGCGAAATGTTTATCCCACAACATTTTGGTGATTTGGGGTTTTTTCCGCTTAGGGAGGTATTCCACAAAACAAAAACGTTATGGTGATATTGTACTAATCGCTCGAATTGCAATTGCCAATTAGTGGGGGAAGGAGCAATGGCATTAAGACTATGATTTGAACTAGTTTCGACTTTGATTTAAAAAACAAAAAAAAATAGTCTTTCTTACGTATATGCATTTGTTCACAATATGCGGTGATAGTAGATAAATTCTTCGGTCTATCTCAAATTCTTGGATTATCCCAAGTCAAATAAGCAACTTATACTCATCACTCAAATTGCAGCTTTATCAAAATTAGGTTAAATAAATTATCTTGGCCCACCCCAGAAAAAAAAATAAAAAAATCAAGAGATAAATAAAACATAGAAAAAAGAATGGAAGAAAACCGAAAATAAATAGTTACAAGTCATTATCGTGAAGTCTTTTTAAGTGTGATGGAATGCATGTGCACCAATTATACACAAAAATATCTACGATTCTTCCAAATCAATGCTGCATGTGGAGAAAATTGGGACACGATACCATTTTTTTTTTTTCCTTGGCTAGTCTGCATATAATGTTGTGCTTACCTTTTGTGCTTGGCTTACAAAAGTGTATTTAAGTTCCTGTTTGTTTATCTTTATTTTAATTTTTTTTCAAACTCATTTTTAATCATATATTGTCATATTTTGCACGTAAATTCAATTGTTTTTAAAACTTTTTAATGACTCATTCTCTAAAAATTCGTCATTTCAAAATTCATTTTCATTGAATAATAGTAGATAAACTGGGGCTAAATCATGAAGGAAAAGGTAAATTTTTTTAATAAACTCTAATTGACATTTAATAGTGTGAATACTTTTTTCATTTCTCAACATGTTTGTGTGGACTTAAAAATATAGTAGTAATCTAGAAGGAAAAAAAAAAAGATTAATATCTTGTAAGTAGAAATGGAAAAGTGTGTATATTTGGATGGATAAACTTCACTGTGGATACTGGATCCCAACATTTCTCATTTGTGGAAATTTCACTCACATTTTTTTATCATCTCTCCCGTCCCGATCTTTCATTTATTCTCTCATATCGTTCCTATTGACTAGTTCCATCAATTTGTCTTTAACCTAGTTCACATAGCCATGTCAACGAGTCGAGTCGAGTCGAGTCGAGCCGAAACTCAAAGTTCGGGCTCGCCTCGAGCAAAACAGGTCCGAACTTTTTTGAGCTCTAAAATTAAAATTTTTTTTTCTTTTTTTTTTCTAAAACACGGGCCAGCACGAGCTCGAGCCGACGTCCTAAAATGGGGTTCAGCCCTAGCCTCGACTCGGTGGAATTGAGCCCGAGCCTGGCCAGCTTGAGCTTTCTCCAAGTCGAGTCCGAGCCGCTCGAACCGACGAACTTTTTTGTCATTCCTAGTTTCATATACAACATGTAGGGGTAGGAACGAGTCGGGTTAGGGCCTAACTCAATTATCGAACCGAAATTTTCAGATAGGTGAAATTCCAACAAGAAAATCGATCTGACATGGAGAGATTGACTCGAGCCAGTTTAGGTCAGGTTATGTCAGGTTTCAGGTTTAGCCTTGAAATCAAATATTTAAAAATTTGACCTTGAAAATCGAGGCTTTCGTGGTAGGTCTAAGCAAACCCCAAAACCTACTCGATAACCCGCAAACCGACCCGAATCAAGTTGATTTCGCAATTAATATGTCCATCCCTAACTGCATGTGTACTTTATGCTTAAGGACAATTTCATCAAGCCACTTAAACCATCAATCTTTTAAAGTGTCAGAGATTATTTTTTTAACCGAACACAACTCAAACGACTGCTCATTTTCTTCAAAACTCATCTTCGAAACTGACACTTGTAGTATCTATGGACACCTCTCCTATTGGAGGAATATCTTTCCTATTTCTAGGTGCTCCTCTCGGGAGGCCATTGTTCACTTCCTTGTGAACGGGTTGATTTCTCCATGGCCCTTGGTTAGGCGGCAGGTTCATTTAGGGTCCATGGTGGGCATGCATGGCGTGTAATTTCATCTGTTGCTGTAGGAAGGTTTACTTATCAGCGTGTTGGTTCGCCATCTGCCTCATATTGGTGGCTATACTAGCCATTTTTTTAGGTCAGACGGATGGCAAATCTACTAGTCTCTCTTGTACAGTACACCCTAGGACGAAGGACACGTCTCCCCCTCCAATGTCACAATTCCTGGCGTCTTTATGAGCAAATCTTCTTAAATTGGCGTCTACTTCAACCTATTCATTCCTTTACCAAAACAAAGGTTTATTGGTATAGTAGGCTTTTTACTCCTGCTTCTCTCATGGTTATAAGTGTGGTATTTATCTTTCTAAAGTAATTTATTTGCCCCCAGGGCAAATCTCCCAGTGGCAAAGGGGAGGGCGGTTAGGGCTCAGCGCGGTAGTGTGCAGAGTTCGATTCCCCGCAAGGTGGAATTGGCTTTGTTGCAAGCGGGAGTTACCATAGGGTTAATAGCCCAGGCCTATCCATAAGCTCTCCACCCTGGCT
>CAIGRP010109549.1:0-11766 GCA_903798385.1 Fraxinus cuspidata
ATAAATGAATAGTGATCAGATGATTACCTCTTTTAAGAGAATGAAGGATTATTTATTTTAAATTAGTCTATATCTAAGTTTAGATTCAAATATAGATGTCGACATAAAGCCTCTATTTGGTGCTCATTATTTAAAAAGAAAAATTTTTGAATAACATTTTTAGGATAATGTATGATTTGAAAATAGGGAAAAGAATTTGGATTTTGGTGCAGATTGTTTTTATTGTGTAAATGTTTAATTAAAAATGATCGTATAGCAAAACTAATTTTAAAATAATAGGCACCAAGCAAACATTGATATCTAAATATAGATCTGAAAGTGGTAACATTGGTAGTGATGGTGTTGCACTAATGTGATTGATGGGATTTAAAGATAGAAATGACAGGTACTCTTGCGCATGAAGGTGGATGTGACTGGCCTCAAACTATAGTGGTGGTAGTCGCAAAATAGTGATGTAGAGAGATTTTATAAAACATAAAGTGTTATTCGTGTCTTGTGGTGAGCTACTGGCAGTAGGTATGTAAACAAGTTGGGTTGAGTCGGCTCTCGAGTTGAAGATTGTGGCTCAAGCGTGGTCTGGACAAAAAAATGGCTTGAGCTTTTTTGGTCCTAGTTGAGTCGAGCCATAGCTCGATTGAAATCAAGGCTTAGCTCGAGCTTTTAAGCTCAGGCCTTTACCAAGTTGAGTCGGTTTTTTTTTTTTTTTTAAATTTTTGCCTTACGAGCTTGCTTCTGACTACCTTCCTAAAACAAGCGTACTTTAGGCAAGTAGTCGTCTTGTAACACAGGCCACGCTTACGGACTCGTGAGGCTTGGCAAGCCACACGGGCATACTCAGGCTCGAGCAATTATTTGAAAATGAGGCTCAGCTAGAGCTGGCTTGAGCTTTTTATGGGCCAAGTCATCGAGCAGGATTTACATCCTCAACAGACAGTTGTGTAGAGTGGTTTCAGACAAGTCACATAATATGTTACACGTGTTCTAAGGCAATGGTGGTAGATGGTGGTGTAGAGTGTTTTCATATGAGTAACATAATGTATTACTCATATTTTGTGGTGATGATGTAGGTATGAAGTTGTGTAAATTTGTTCAAGACAGATAACACATATTTTACTCGTGTTTCCTAGTGATAGTGGTGGCAAAAAGTGGTGCATGATGGTTTCACACAAGTGATACAATGTGTTACTCGTGTTTTAGGGTAGTGATTTATGGTGGCCCATGGTGGTGTCTAGTGATTTTAGATGAGTTGTTGCAATAGTGGTGCTGGCAAGCTAGGTGTGGAGTTGTTTGATATGGGTGACATAATATGTTACTTGTGTTGGTGTCATAATGATAGTAAATGATGTTCATTATATTCCAACACCGTCTAAAATATTATTATTTTTTAATAAAAAAACAGACAATACCTTATATGTTATCCTAAAATACTATTTAAAAAAAATATTTTAATGTTAATGTACAAGTAACATAGTAATACATATGTTACCTAACATTTAATTCATAAAAAAATAATGTTGGTTCTAATGAAAAATTGAAATATTGATTTAAATGAAAAGGAGGTATATTTAAAAACTATAAAATGACATAAATGTAAAAAATTGTTTTTTAATGAAAAATGGGTATTTTTCAACAGAATTTTAAAATGGTGAATTTTTAAGTTTTTTGGACTAAAGTAGGAAGTTTTTCTAGTTATTCTTTTTTTTTTTTTCCAAATATAGGCTTGTGCAATGGGAAATGCCTCTACTTTGTAGCCTCAAACTGTATGAATGGAATGTACAAAATAACGAGGAAAATTTGTACAATTATATAGAATTTCATCCATCCAAACATTAAGTGTAATGCCATATGTCCAATTAACTTAAGATATAAATACTTTTAATATATAATGGATACATTTTATGACATATTTATTATTTAATTAATATCCAAATAAATTAAATAATAGAGTTTGTAGATTCAAATCTTAATAATTTGTTAATCGCATGGAGTTGAGACTGTGAGATACAAATTACATATAAGTGAATGTTAAATCATTCGTGATCGTAAGTAATAACGAGATACGGATATCATTATTACGAACTGACAATGACGTGTTACATTTCTTACTTGTGAAGTAAGTAACTGATCTCACAAGTTAAACTGTAGTAATAATTAAATGAATACGTGGATGTTTTGTTAAAGAACAAAATATTAGAGATTCGCTGGAGAGATTTCAGATGGATAAATATCTACATTTCAGTCGTTGATCTCTAACGTTTGGTAGTTGAATGGTCATTCGACTTGAGGTCATCATGGTACCTTATATGAAGACAGTCTTCAGTGATATGAGATGTTTCTCAACCAAGGGTCGCTAAAACGATATCGTTCGAGTATATCAAGAATCATATGAAAGTTGTGAATGATCAATAGATGATTCATCACTCTTAGATAGTAAGAGATTATGATCTACGTTTCATTTAGGGGGTATTTGATGGATATTATTGAGAAAAGAATGTATTTTAAATAGTGATATGATGAAAAATATGTAGTTAAAAAGTAAGAAAAAGTTATTGATGTGATGAAAAATATTATTTTATTGAATAATGTGTGGTTTAAAATGAGTTTTAAAAGAATATATTTTGAAAGAATGGGTGTCAAACAGGCGTTTAGTTAAGTTGATAACGAAATCATCGGTCAAGGTATACTCATAAGTCAAAGATGGGTTTTCAACTTACATTAACTTAATAGTAATATGAAAGATATAATCAATAACTGAGATTGACACATATCCATATCTCGTACTTTATCGGATCATAGTGACAAAAGGATTATAGTTTCACGGAAAATGTACAAGTTTGATTTTGTACCACAGACATTTCCTGTTACATGTATTGTCATGTTACATTGCTAGATGTCAATTTGAAACGACAAATGTGAATTGATGATAAATTAAAAATGAGTATTTTAATTTATCTATTTTAATTATATCAAAATAATAATTCACGTCGTTAAGTATCGTGATCAGAAATTTAATTGGTCACACACAAAAAGAGAACCAGAAGAATGAGATTCACCAATTAATTAAAAAGTGCTGTACAATTAATTTATTGGGTTGCTTGTTAATATGCTCGAATTAATTAATCATGAACCAAATTTAACTAATTAGATTAATTAAATATTGGACCAAGTTAAATCTAAGAGACGGATCAAACACACTTGGACTTATATTAATAAGCTATTAGGATTTCATAAAAAAACAGAAACAAAATACAATTCATTATTATAGTGCTGGTACAAGAAAAGAGAAACATTTATTCTCTTATTCTTGCTCTCTGTGTAAATTTTCATTAGAGGCTAGACAATTGGACAACTATGAATTATAGATTGTGATTGTTCATGATCAAAAATTAGCAAAAGAGTTTGCAGAATCAATAAAGACATAATTCTCACAATTTCTTCCTAAACACAAAGAAGATCCTTGGTGTGAATTGAAATTATTTTATTTTCCACTATGAATGTTTAAGTAAATTCTTAATAATGGTATAAGAGCCTACTTTGTGCTTGTTAGAAACTGTTTTGACTGAAATAAGATGCAAAACAGTTTACTTCGAAGCGTGTCGCTGCCATAAAGTAGCGTGCTGTTGAGCGTTGCTGTGCGTCGCTGCTATGAAATTACAATGCTTCGCGTTGTTACAGCAGTGGAACGCCGCTGTTGTATGGCAGGGACGACGATTCACGGCACGTTGCCAAGGAAGACGTCAACAATAGCCCGCACTGCCCTAATCAAGTTTAAAGTTATGATTTTCAGAAATTGGATTGGGTGTTTTGCAGGCGTGTGAGTTTGCAATTTTTAAAAAGGAAAACCTATTCTACAATTTGCGAAATTGGAAGGTCCTGGTTATAATTTTCAAGGTAGGTGTCATATTGCAATTGTTGAAATTGTTTTGAAAACGGTTTCAAATTAAGTTTTAAAAGGTTTGACCCTAAAATTTCAATTTTGACTTGTTTAAGATTTTATTTTAAATTGACGACTTTCTATATTTTCGTTAAAATAGAATTTTAACTTAAATATTAAACTTTGATCCTAAATTGAATTTTATTTTATTTAGGAGTCTTGTCCTAAATTAAAATACTAATTCAATTTAAATTAGAGTTGGACTCTAGTCTAATATTTAAGTAAAATTTAATTATAATTAATCATTCAATCTAATATATTTTTGAAATTATAGTTGGGCTCTAATTTGACATTTAATTAGAATTTGATATTGATTAAATTGTATCAACTGAAAAAATTGAAATTAGAGTAGGACTCTAATTTGGTATTTAGTTGAAATTTGATTATAGATAAATAAGTTCGCTCAAATATCTTGAAATTAGAGTTGGAAATTTGATTTCAAGTAAATAAATTACCATATAATTGTGAAATTAGAGTTGGAATCTAATTCGCCATTTAATTAAATTCTAATTTTAATTAAATAAACCTGCTAAATTAAATAAATTGATTAATTAATTAATTAATTGATTATTTCGATTTATGTGTCTGAGTTAGTTTAGACGATCATAATTACAAGAAACTTGAAATATGTTTATACATATATTAAATATTGTATAGAAAATCATTTATATAATGAATGTTTTATTAGTTGATGATTATGGACTTGACCCTATGGATATGTCGAACTTTAGTTTTAATCTTGTTTTATTTTGGATCTGCGAGCTCTTATTTATTTTGGATCTACGAATCCGTTGTAATTATTATGAGCTTGCATGTCCAATTATTTAGGTCTACATGCCAACTACTATATGAAACAGATTGCAATAAGACTAATTAAAAAAACAAGAAAAGGAGGAAACTATAGAAATTGAGCATTATATGAGTTAATGCAATACCCCCTAAAAACTGACCAACTAGTCTTTCTTATGAATCGGGAAGACTAGATAGTAAAAATTCATAATCGTCTACACATTTATATGTTTATTTGCATGCTAGATCTATAATAAAAAAAATTATAGCAAAAAATCAGAGTTCTCAATCGATCTCAACTTGTTGAGTACACTTGAAGTTGGTCTATTAGGAATATATTTGACACTATGAAATATTATGTATTTCTAAATTATGGGTTTTACTTGACTAAAATTTATTTTTTGCTGAAGATGCCCAAAATGATGAATTTTAGAGGTATGTTAAGCTAATACATAGGATGTGTGAAAACAAAGAGTTAAGCTTAATGATCTGAGAGTTATATGAGATAAAATTGATAACATTATCCACACAGATATTTTATTTAGATTTGCTTAGTACACTTAAAGTCTCAATATAACAAATGGGATCACAACCCTCTTGGAGTCAAGTATAGATTCCACAAATTCATGCAAGAGGATAATAAATTTGAGTTAAATAGTGGGAGCATAATTAATTTAATAAAATATCGTGTTAAATTAATCAATGCACTTTATATATTATTCTTTTACTTTTCGTCATTTACATTTATTGAATTATGAATAACTATATGTATTTAAAAGATATGCTGGATGTCAACAAGTAAGCCAATTTTTTTTATTGGCACCGCAATTTGAGAATTATTCCAAGACATGAAAAAATTTGGTTATGTTCTTGAATACCCTTTTTAGAGACACCATATGACTCAACTAAGAAAGAGGTGGCAGCTATAATAAATATAGTGATGACAATAGTACTGCTACTGGTGTAATACTTGCAGCTTTGTCACTAGTTATAAACGCAACATGAGAGTATAAATAGGATGTGTGAAAACAAAGAGTTATATGAGATAAAATTGATAACATTATCTACACAGATATTTTATTTAGATTTGCTAAGTACACTTAAAGTCTTAATATAACAAATGTGATCACAACCCTCTTGGAGTCAAGTATAGATTCCACAAATTCATGCAAGAGGATAATAAATTTGAGTTAAATAGTGGGAGCATAATTAATTTAATAAAATATCATGTTAAATTAATCAATGCACTTTATATATTATTCTTTTACTTTTCGTCGTTTACATTTATTGAATTATAAATAACTATATGTATTTAAAAGATATGCTGGATGTCAACAAGTAAGCCAATTTTTTTTATTGGCACCGCAATTTGAGAATTATTCCAAGACATTAAAAAATTTGGTTATGTTCTTGAATAGCCCTTTTTAGAGACACCATATGACTCAACTAAGAAAGAGGTGGTCGCTATAATAAATATAGTGATGACAATAGTACTGCTACTGGTGTAATACTTGCAGCTTTGTCACTTGTTATAAACGCAACATGAGAGTATAGATGCTAATATATGATTTTTCATTTTAAAGAGCTCTTTGATGAATAATCATGTGTGGAAGGATATGAGACTTTCAAGCAGCTATATCAGTGTAAAATGGTAGAAGAATCTTCTTTCAATGCTAATGTAGTGAAGATGTTGATTACTCTATAAAGTTTTCTCAATTGAGTTTATTCATAAACTGTGAACTAAGTATTGACTTTGTTCTGCAATTTCTGCTAGAGAGTTATTCATAGCTAATTATAATTTTAACATGAATAAACTCGAATGTACACTCATTGAGTTGCTGAAAATGTTTAATACTGTTAAACCCAATAGCTAAATTTGTAGTGGGCAAATATTAGTCATAGATTCCTTTAAGGAAGTCTAAATGATGCTTTAGGAAAGCAATCAAGATGGTTAAGACAATCAAAGTGAATAAGGACAATACAAAATCTAATGACCCTTATTATCATTTTGGAATGATAGGTCATTGGAAAAGAAAATGCAAGGCTTATATCTACTTCATTAGCTTTTGGGTATTAGATACCAGATATGGACATCATATTTATAAATATGTAGAAACTAAATAGAAGTAGACCACTGCAAAATGGAGAAGTTGACATGCACGTTGAAAATGAGCATATGTTGCTGCATTGCCTGTACGAGAATATTTATTGTCATTGCCTTTAAACTTAGTATTAGAATTAGAGAAATGTTATTTTGTTCTCACAATTACCAATAACATTATTTGTGTTTGAACATGAATCATTTTAATGTTAAAGACAATTGTTGTTCATTTTATCTTGATAAAATTTTAATGGTTATGGTAAAATACAAAATGACATTTATATTCTAAATATTAAGTATTTTATAATGAGTATATAAATTGAAAATCATAAAAATGATAATCTGGATAATACATATATTTAGCATTGTAGTTTGGTCACATAAATTAGAATGTAATAACAAAATTACATAGAGATGTATATTTGGGTCATTTGAATCATCTGACAAATGCGAAACATGCATAGGCAAAATGACCAAATCCCATTTTACTTGAAAATGTGAAATATCTGCATGATTATTGGGTCTAATGCATAGTGACCTATGTGGATCCATATCAATTAATGATAGATGATTTTTTATTTTATTTTATCACATTTATTGATGACTATTTCACAAATGGTTATGTATATTTGATAAATTCAAGCATGGAGCTCTTAAAAGGTTCAAGAGATTCAAGTTATAAATAAAGAATCAAATAGGTAGATATATTCTCACACTAAGACTTGAGGGAGAATTTTAGACAATCTAAAAGAAAATGAGACTCTTTATCAGTGGACTCCGCTACATACATTGCAACATAATGGTGTACCTGAAAGAATGAATTGCACATTATTAGATATGGTGATATAATGATGAGTAATGCAAACCTCCTAAAATTGTTTGGGGTCATGCACTAATTGTTGCATGCTACACACTAAATCGTGTCATATCCAAATCGATTGATAGAACTTCATACGAGTTATGGAAAGGTAGAACGCCTAACTTGTCTCATATAAAAGTTTTGGGCTGTAACGCTTATGCGAAGCGTACTAAATCGGATAAGTTTGAGTAATACATATTTGTGGGACATCTAAAAGAGATATTTGGATATCAATTCTATAATCCCATTGAGAATGAGGTGTTTGTCTAAAGAGATGTCATACTCTTAAAGAAAGTGTTTATTCTTGGAGAAGAAAGTGGGAGCAGAATAAAACTTAAAGGAGTTCAAGGATCCACAAATATAATTGACCAAGTAGATAATCCAAAGTCTGATCTCACACCTGCTGTGGGATATGCTCTTAATCATGAAATAAAGATTCTGAGGACACACCAGGTCCATGTAAATCTTGTAGGATCATTTGACCTTCTAGAAGGTAGAAAACTATGATTACTAATCAGACATTACTGTCAATGATGACGAACCTGCTAATTAGGATAAAACTTATATGTTGTAAATGGGTTTGCACGAAAAGGTTTGAATCCAAATATGCTTATAAGGTATACAAGTTTGATTAATCCATATATGGATTGAATTAAGCCTTTAGGAGCTGAAATATTCAATTTGATGAGAAAATTAAAATGTTTGATTTTATAAAAAAAATGAAAAATGAACTGCGTGTTTACAAGAAGATAGTGACAACTTTGTTGCATTCCTGATATTATATGTATAAGACATATTATTAATGGGAAACAATGTCCCTGTCTTTTAATCGTTGAAATTATGATTGTCAAATAATAACTTTATGAAAGATCTGGGAGAAGTAACTTGATCTACAGAAATAGATTTAGAAGATTGCTTAACTCATTCCAATCTACATAGATAAAATCTTCTCAAGATTTTATATGAAGAAAATGAATAGAGAGCTCATAAATATACATATATTAACTTCTAGTCAGACTAGAATGATAATAGATGTTAATCAAGATATTAGTTTACTCTTAAGCGGTGTATTGCAAATGTTCCAAATAGGAAATAACCGTAGATTCAATAGCAAAAGCCAAGTATATTATTGCTTTAGAAGCAACAAATGTTGTGGTCTGGATCAGAAAATCCATCAATAAACTTGGAGTATATTTGATAAGAGTATTTTATACACTTATTAGGGGTATAAAATATCGATATTTGGTAATTCGTTTGACATAAATATATCCTAAATTGTGGTATTTTATCTTATATGGGTAAAACTCAATGGTTGAACGAGAAATTGGAAGAAATAAAAGAAAATCAAGGGAAACGAGCAAAATCCGAAGTTTGAAAACTAAATTGAAAATATTCAATAGTTGATTCAGACCACAAGATGATACTTTGAAAACTACTAGAAAACAATTGGAAGGAATTATAAGTCAAAAAGGAATGGGAATATAATCAAAATCAATTTCCAATCGTACAAGTTATATTCCAGATTTTTGGCCTAAACGTTAGACCTATTTTTGACATAGCAAACGTCCGAATAGAAAAAATTCTACTCTATTAAAGTTGTATCCCCTTGAGTTATCTTTCTAACATACTTTGAATCGCTTCAATTAGATATCGAGAAAGAAAGTTATGGCCAAAAATACTTAATGCTGTGCAAAGACAAAAAATCAGTGCACGAAGGCAACTTTATTTATTTGATTGGAACTCTTTTAAAAACTAATTTGAAAGTCATTTTCAACCAAGTTTCTACTGCTACAAATACCTAAAAGGAGAATACATAGGGAAGACATCTCGTATACATCACATACTTCAATATTCATCAATTAATGTCATCAAATGAGGAAAATTCGTAGTTTTTGTGAGAGAATTGAAGGGGACCATGCATTATAACATATTCTAAGAGATTTTGGGATCAAAGAATGAGGAAAGAACATGAAGATCGATTCCAAGACTTGAAACTTCAATTCAACCATTATCTGGGTGATATTGATTCTTCAATATTTCTTTTGTTTTCTTATTCATAACATGTTAGGCTAGCTTTCTTTGTGTTAGGAGAACAATGAACCATGTAATATGAGTTTTAATCTTTAGTTTTATATATTTGATATTAAAAACACGTTTTTGAATATTAAATGGCTGATATGATTTTCTTTTATCCAAAATTATAGTGTACGTAATTGTGTGAATTTGATGACATATTTTATGCATTCGAAAGAAGGAAAATAGGTTCGACATATATAAATTGTCATAGTCTGAGAGGGGATAGAAATATACTGCTATACCTTATGTGAATCTTTAAGTGTTCATAAAAATTCATGCACTTTTATATGTTCGCATTCGCCATAGAAATATAGTTGAGTTATATATAAAAGTAAGCTTAACATTATTTGAGAGAGATTATTAAATAAAATAGGAACAATGATTCGTCAAATTCAATTGTATTGTCAACGTGTAAAATTGGGGTTAAAACTAATTATTGCATGAGAATTCAAGATCTTAGTATATTTGTCAACTACTAAATACATCAATCTGCATTTAGAATAGTCTGCATTTAAGTTAGTTAATTTACAAATCATTGCATCAGTAGATTATTTTATTATAATTTGATCACAAACAAATATATTATATTATTCTTGTTTAGGTTAAGGTCATTATAATTAAAATTGAACTAAATCAATCTCTGTGGGATGATACTTGTACTCAAAATTCACTTTATTACTTGTTAACGAATTGTACACTTGCCGTGGTTTTAATTCGAAATTTATTTTTATGAACAATATTTTCTATCACAGTTTCTTCCTAAATGAAAATAAATTTTTTGATGAGAATTGAAATTATTTTATTTCACACTCTGCATATTTAAGTAAATTTCCAACGCAAAGTGCTCTTCAAATATTGTAGGAAAATTAATATTCTAAACTTTACCACACCCACAAATTTCTACTTTTTGTAATAAAGACAACATGAAAATCAGGATGCTATTAGATTTACAATTCTTCCTCTAAAAAACCCTCAAATCAGGTACCATAAAAGTGAAAGTTATTGTCTATATACAATAAATCATAGATTGTGTAAATGCTTAGAATAATTAATTACATAGGAATGAATATGCATAAGAAGACCATAATTCTTCATCCAAATTATATATATCTGATCCTTTGAAAACTCGCAAGTACACGAGATCGTAGTCAATTAATATAATAATGAATATAGTGTCGAATCCATGATGACTATGTGTTTAATCTAGTTAAAATTAATTACAACTTTAATTATATAGCAAACAAGGTGTTGTGAATTTTTTATACTAATCTATAAATTGTCAACTAGTGAAAGCAAGTAAATGTGTTTTTCAAATACGTGAGATACATCGCTAAAATGTCAAATCCACCTTGTTATTCAATTTTTAGTATAATAATTGAAGTGACAAATTGAAATCATTCATCTTGGTCAATATTTCTAATTTAATTGAAAGTTTTTCTCGATAGCGATTAAATTTATTCTTTTCATTGGACCCTTTACTCTCTCGATGAAAGATCTTGACGTAATAAATACATTTACAAGTGCTATAATACCTATTGAAATCATATAAAGTATAGAGCTATATCTCTATCCTCCATCAAACCTTACGATGTTTATTATATTATATTTAACCACTATTGTCTCTCCGATAATAATAAAATCTACTTATAATTCAATTGATGATCAAAAAAAATTGAAAATAACGATAAAAATAATAACAAATATCTAAAAATCAAACCAGATTAATGTCAAAATAATTAATTAAAAATAAAAAATATCATAACAAAAGTTGACTAACAATGTATAAAACTAGCTTATCATATTGGAATGATAAGAAATCATGTAAAATTTGTAGAAGATTACCCCGTAATTGTGAATTAATAAATGAAGGAGGATGAATCTTGATGTTCTTGAATTTTTTCAAAGTGATCTTGATAAATCTTCAATAATTCTTTTGCTTCTTTGTCCACAAATCCCAGGTTTAATCTCCAATTGATAAATTCTTGAACTTCGCCTTTGAAATCTTCT
>CAIGRP010109558.1:0-10249 GCA_903798385.1 Fraxinus cuspidata
ATGAATATTCTAGAAATTTTCCATTATCCGATTTTGAATCAAAATTTCCAAAATTTACTTGTCTGTTTAAAATAAAGAATTTGCAACAAAAAAAACTTTGAAATAATCGATATTTGGAATTCTATTATTCAAAAGCTCATAGGGGGGTTTAGTTTTCTTTCGACTAACTAAAACTCTATTAACATATAGTAAGCGTTGTTAATGGATTCGACCTGAAAGTATTTGACATGCTATTTTCATTTAGCATGGTCCTAGCCATTTTTTCAATGTTCAATTCTTCCTTTCTACTACACCGTTTTGTTGAGTTCTAGGAGTCGAGAAATTATGTTTATATTCATTTTCATTGCGAAAATGATCAAAATCGATATTATCAAACTCTTCACCATGATCACTTCAAATAGTTATAATAGAGTATCATTTTTCATTTTGAACATTTTTGCATAAATGTTTGAATGTATTTAAAGTTTCATCTTTAAGATTTAGAAATAGAACCCAAATGAATCTTAGAGAAGTTATTGACAATTACAAATGCATAATTTTTACCACCCAATCTAGCAGTTCTAGTAGGTCTAAAAAGATCTATGTGGAGTAGTTGAAGTGATTTTGTAGTAAAAAAGTATGGTTCAGGTTTAAAAGAGTTTTTCAATTGTTTACAAATTTGACAAGTATCACAAATTTTATCTTTGTTAAACTTTAAATTTGGTAAATCTTTGACAAAGCAATATTTGGAGATTTTTGAATGAAGATCCAACGACTGTACTGGATTAGAGGATACCCACAACCAATTATCTTCCTTTAAACTTGATAAACATTTTTCATTACTTTAAAATTCTATATTTATGATATAAATATCTTTGGTTCGACTCCCTATAAATATCACTTCTTTTGATGTAATATCTTTAATAAGACATTTAGTAGAATCAAATTTAATACGATAACTTTTGTCACATAATTGACTAATGCTAAGCAAATTATGTTTGATATCAACTACCAATAAAATATTTTCAATAGAAGGATAAGAAAAATTACCAATGTTTTCAATTCCAATAATTTTTCCTTTTGCATTATCTCCGGATGTGACGTGACCTCCATCATCCTTTTTGAAATTCGATAGTAACATTCTATCTTCACTCATGTGTTTTGAGCATCCACTATCCAAGAATCATTTGCTCTTCATCTTCCTTAATATCTACAAAACTAGTTTAATTTTTTTCTCTGATACCCATACAAGTTTTGGTCTTTAGTAGTTAGTTTTAATGGATTCTCGAATCTACTTATTCTTTCTTTCAAAGTGTAACCTCTTTTTGGTTAGAAAATTATAAACAATATGTTTATCTTTGTTGCAAAAGTTATATGTAGTTTTGAAGGGTGTTTGAAGTTTTGACAAATAAATTTTTGAAAGCTTTTTGTTTCAAAAATGGTTTATATTCAATTTCTCATTTATCAAAAGCACACTTTTGACCACCAAGTATTAAATTAAAATTTTTCTTACCTTCAGTAACTTTGTAAATAATCTTAGTTAAATCTCTAAAAGTTTCTTTCAAAGAAGAATTTTCTTTAATCAATAAATCATAATCAACATTTACCTTTTGAATTTCTAAAATTTTCTTCATTTCATTTTTCAACAAGTAGTATTTTTTTTAAGAATGAAGTGATTTAGAGAAAGATTTTCAAATTCCTCAAGAATTTCATTATAGGAAGTAAATAAATCTTCATATGAATATTCTTCAATAGAGTTTACTTTGTCTTCGATTGCTATGAAGCACATATTGACAATTTTTCCTTGACTATCATTTTCATTGCGATCATCATTGTTACTTTTATCACATATTGCTTAAAGTGCATTTTTCTTGATATTCCTCTTCTTGTTTGGGCACTCGACTCTTTTGTGACTGGGTTTATCACAATCATAGCAAATGATTTTCTTGTTTCTTTCTTTTGCAATTTCCAATTATTTCGAAAATCGTTCCATTTTTTGACAAGAAGGACTAGATCATTGAACTCTTCATCACTTATATTTTCACTTGTAGTTCCCTCTTCAATTGCCGATTTAAGATCAACTGGCGCTTAGGAGACTCATTTGATTTTTCTTTGCTTTTCCTTATTTTTGACGTTGTTGAGCTCATAGGTCATTAATATTCCATAAAGTTCTTCCAATGGATATGAAGTGATATCTTTGGTATTCTCTATCAATATACTCAATGAGTTCATTCTAATAGTGACCTAAACATTTTACTTACGGCTCACCATTAGTAAATTTGTGATCAAAGCCTTTGAGGCCATAAATAATAGCGATAAAACAAGTAATCATATCAGCAATATGTTCATATCGTTCATGGAAAAAAAATTTAATTTTTTGACCAAGAGATTAATTTTGGTTTCATTTACTTTACTAGTACCAATATGAGTAACTTTTATTGCATGCGAAATATCATATGCGAAATCAAATGTGCTAATATGATTAATTTTACTCCTATCTAAAGCATAATAAAACATATTTTTTGCTTTAGCATTCAATGATAATTTTCTTTTATCATCTTCGTCATACTCATCTCTAGATTTTGGAATGGTTTGATCGAGTTTGCTATCAACTTTAATAATTTTGGTAGGCACATATGAATCATATACAATAAATTCCCAATTATTATAATCTATTGATTGAATGTAAATTATCGTTTTATCTTTCCAATAATTATAATTCATGCCATCAAAGAAAGTAGAACGATTTGTAGAATGCTCCTCAAGATTTTGAATATCATGGTTAGCTATTACTCAAGATTTTAATTTTTTTTAAAAATAAGCACCTTGTTTTAATAAATAATAATGAATGTAGTTCAAGTATTAGGTAAGAAAATTTTTTTATGAGAATAATGATTTTCAAAAGTTGATTCAATCAAAAGTTTTTCAAAGTAAATGATTTGATAAAGATAAATAAGATGTGCAATCAATATAGTTTAACTTAGGAATGTCTCACTTTAATGCTATCAAAAGTGTTGTTTTGAATCCAAAGTAGAATGGTATTTATAGCAGTCAAAACGTCAAAAATTCTAATTAATCGGACAACCCATCTGGTTGTCCACATATTGAATTACACAACCAAATAGCCGTTGTGCTTTAGAATTCAGCACGGTTAAAAAAATGGACAATTGGACGAACCGGACGTCCGCTTGGGCATAAATTTTCTAGATTTTTATTTCTTGATTGTTTTGAAAATGTAAGTTTTTGAAGGACGTTTTCACTTAATTTTTCAATATAAGTAACATTGTAAAAATTTTGAATATTAAGTTGAAATTCTTACCTTTTGATAAATAATTTTTATGTAAGGGTTTTTATGAAATAATTTTTTTTTGTGCATAAAAATTCATTCTTTGAGCCTTTAAAAATTCATTGTTAAGGATTAAAATATTTTATCTTTACATATAATTTCAAAACATCCTTAACATGGTTAAGGATTCATTGTTAATATATTCGATGTTTGATTGTTAAAGTTCTTGTCTTAACGTGAATGCTCAGCTTCCATATTGATTTTTATTGATCATCAATTGCGAGTCTTTTGATAGCGATCTTTTTGTTTCCAATTGATCAACTTTGCAAAAATAACTATGAAGACTCGAATTCAATAGTTAGATAAAAACAATTTGTCTGTTATGATCAAAATATGAAGTCAACCATAGGTTAACAACTTCTGCCTCAGCTTATCACAATTTCTTATATTAAGAGTCTTGCCTTTGTCTCAGCTTATCACAACTCCTTATATTCAAATCATCACCGCCTCAACTTATCACAACTCCCTACATTCATAGTATCACCTCTGTATCATCTTATCACGGCTGCTTATACATTCAAAGCCTTGTCTATACACATCAACTTATCTTAGTTGTTTATATTTAGAGCTTTGTCTTTGAATCAACTTATCATAGCTTCTTACATTCAAAGCTTTGTCTCTGCATCAATTTTTATCGCATCTACTTATATTCAGAGTCTTATCTCTGAATAAGCTTTAGCCTCATCACATGCTGCTTATATTCATAGCCTCTCCTCTACCCAAAAGTCTATACATTATATGAATATCCATGTCTGAACTTGGGGGACTATTGTAATACTAGTATCTTAGTATCGTTACATTAATACTGTTTAGCATATACATTCCATTATTGTTGGTATGTACATAACATCATTAGTAGCATGCTATAATAATATTTTTACTACTGTCAGTATTCATGCCACATTATCTACATTATAATTTTATTATCAACAACATGTAAGTTATTGTACTACAGCAATACTGTTGCATTAAGCTGTGCAAACATATGATCTACTATGATACATGATAAGCTCTGTGCATATTATATCTTGAAGAAATTTGATTTGTCATTATTTACTTTATTGTCATGAGCACGGGAGATGTCAAATGGGTCCCAGTTTATTTTGTATATATGTAGTGGAGATATTGTATTGTATTTCTGGTTGGTTTAATTTATATTACAGAGAAGATATTATCGAAATTTCGATAAATCATAGCATTTTATATTCTCGAGGCAATTTGTAAATCATCGCCTATTTGGGGTCAGTGTATATTTTCGAGGTAGTTTTTAAGCCCGCACTTATTGGAGCTACTTATATTTTTGAAGCAATGTGTAATATCTCGCATACTTGAAAACTTATATTTCGAGTCCGACCTGCACATAAATATATGACTCAAACTTGGGAGACTATTGTTATATCTATAAATTACGTGACATGTGTATGACAAAGGGGGTTCCACATTAGCTGACTTAGTATCGATTATTCAATTGGATTGAACTTATTTAATCAAGCAACCGCGTCTTGAATTTGGGCTCGGTCCATTAGCCCCACTTGCCCTATTTTCATTTCTTTCCTATATATAGACGAGTCCACTCACAATCAATGTAATATCTCTCTAACCCTAACCAAACACCTTTACCTTCTTTTGCACTCATTTTTTCTCTTTCAGTCATTGACTTAACCGTTATAGTGCAAATGATCGTCGACCCTTTTTTTCGATTGACAACTTTGACCTCCTAATGGGGTATTCTAGTGTGCAGACGATGCTTGCGTGGAAGAGAGATGGTCAGAATTCTATTGGCCACGTGTTCGTACAAAAATCAAGGTCAACATATACACATTTTCCGTGTTGTCCTTAGATAAAACCTCAACATAATTTGAGCTTCCATTGAAAATGTCTGGTGTATGGGTGTTCAAGAATGGCGTCTTATGACTCGTCGAGAATACCAACGATTGCCCGGCTCGAATGCTTGTCAGAAAGTTTTGGTGCACTTTTCGAGTAATCAAGTAATCACATCATATGATGTTCTTGGAACGAAATTATCGTCCCTTGGATGAGAGATATAATATGATGATCTTGATCTTCTTCAATTCAACAAAAGGTTTATAGTTCATCTCATTTCTCTGCCAAAAAAATTCAGCAAGTTTGAGTCCATGCACATATATGATATCATCGTAAAGAATCAAAATGAGTTTGAAGTTAGAGACATGTAACAATCCGACGTCAATCCTTCAAAACGTGTTTGGTAAATTGGATTGGACAGGTTAAAATTGATTAAATAAGAGAAGTGTTTAGTACGGTCCAATATTGTACGTCAACCTCGCCTATTAGGATGTCTACTTTTTCCTTTGTTAAGTGAGTTTTTTTTTTTTTAAGTTCTGGTTTGAAGTGACTTTCAAGGTTGTCTAATACAATGAAGATAATGTATATAGTACATTTGAAGGTTTTTTGGTATTTGAGTCTTGTAAAATGTATGGGGATGATTTTACTATGGAAATTGCTTTTGGTTGTAAATATTTTCTCAAATTTCTTGTTATATTTTCACGTAAAAATGTACAAAAAGTCTGATGAATTGTTAACTTTTCCTTGTTTGAGCCCAATTTTTGAGAATAAATTTTGTAAAAAGTGATTTATTTTTTTTGGAAAATATGTGCATAAAAAGTATATAAAAATTTTGAATTTTTATACAATATTATTTTATTACAAGAATGTATGATTGGAAATGAGTTTGAAAAAAAAAAAATTTAAAAGAGCTTTGTTATTAAGTACTAAATTACTACGTACTTATTGTTATATAAATCCAGATTCAACTCGTCTTTACAATAGTTAAGCACGTCTTATCTTAAATCCTTGCCACTTTGAGTCACAAACGGAGTTGGCTTGCAGATTTAAAGGGGGGTGACATTCAGTGTGCATAACCTGCCAAATCTAGAGAAAAACGAGAACATAATCTAACAAACATAGTGCAAAAAGCTAAAGATATCATATCACGATATATATGGTCTATGGATATGCACCACATATAGAGGTTTTTTTTCCCTATATTGTGTGTTAGGCCATCCTATCAAGCGGTCACTTGTAATATAACATGCTAAAGAGAAAGACGAATGCTTTGATTGGACTATTCAAAAGAAAGTAAGTTGGCACCTCCTCATAAGTCCATTTCAAGTAAAAGTGAAACGTGTATAAACGAAATTATCATTTATTGTTGTCTTATTTTAGTAAAACGGTCGATTGCAAGTCAACTAGCAACATATATACAAGAAAAGGCGTGCTCAGGGATTGCATTTATAAATATCGTAAGAACTAGCAAAGCAAGACGTGAAATTTAAAATCGAACAAATACTTTGTCATTTTGTCTTCACATATTCAACTTTTATATTTTAAGTGTTCAATGGAGTGTGATGCTACCAAAAATCGCACCTATCAAATTCCGAGCTTGACGACTGAGGATGAGCACGAACGTGATCTTCAGGTACCTGAAACAAAAGGCATCGAGGTGTGTCCTCGTCCCTCCTCCGATGCCTAAGTCAGAGAGAGAATGCCAAGAAATGTTTATGCTGAAAATTGAGTGTAAAGACGTACCTTAATAATGATCAATGGATCTATATTTATAGAGGTAGGTAGCGCATTCCTTATAGGACTCGACTTGCTAAGAGTTCCTATCCCTCAGAATCTTTCATGAGGTGAGCGTCATAGTTTGACTAGGACATTTAGTGGCATAGACTCCTTCCAAATGTAGAAATCCTAGCTTGAGGTATTTTAATAGACTCAGGATTCTTTAAATAACGAATCAGTTCATGCCTGTAGGGAGTTTATAGGGAAAAGCTCGAGGTTATGATAATGCGAATACCGAGCTTGAGGATCCATCTCGAGGACTATTTTACAAAGGCTACAAAATAGTGGCCCTGTATGGTCGAGAATGTTTGTGAGTAGCTCGACCATATCGCTTTATCCCGAGGCATTGATATAATTTGTCGAGAAGTGGGAAAGCTCGAGTAATTAATGCTCGATCAAAGAACAGCTATATCACTGGCCCCCTGCATCCGTGCTCGAGATTCGAGGATAGATGCAGTTTTGTCATAGAACTCGACGTTATGTCAGTAAAAATGTGTCCTTCGAGGGTCTGTGGGCTAAAGTCATCATGATGTAAGCCCTAGGTAAAAAGAAGGCGTTGAAAACATGTGCTCTGGATGGATGACACGTGGCTAGATCCAACGATTGAGGGGGTGACATCTGGTCTTCCAAAAAAAGGGGCTATAAATACTTCACATCCCTTTCATTTTTCACCTTCTGACTCTCAGTAACTTCTTTGGCCATCCTCGAGATCGAGTTTTTAAGGTACGAGCTCGAGAACTTAAGTCTTTCTTTGGATTAGTTTTAACTTAGGATGTCGAGTAGTGATAGTGATAGATCGTCCTCTTCCTCGGGAACAACACCTGAGGATCACGGAGGCTCGATTATTCCCATGGCTATCCCCATAGATGTACAGCCTCGAGCTCAAGGAATCCCGATCCCTTTCACATTTCCCGACCAACAGTGTAGATTTAAGGAACATCTAGCCGTGTCAATAGCTCGAGAATATGGTGTGATGCCGGGCTGTGATATTAGGCCGCTCGAGCCTGGGGATAGGATGGATATGGCTCGGGAAGGGGAGTTCGTAATTTTTAGGGATTCTTTAAAGGGGAATTTAGGTGGCCTCTGCATCCTTTCTTTACAGCTTTACTGGTCGAGTATAACATATGCCCGGGACAACTAGTGCCAAACGGATGGTGGATGTTACCAACTTTTTTATCGCCTGTAGATACCTAGGTATAACGTCCTACGTCGACCTTTGTAGGATGGTCTTCGATCTAAAGTAACTTCGTCAATATACATGCTTTGCTTATCTTTCGACCCGGGGAGGTTTTAGGGTCCTGAAGATGCCTAGTTGACTGAAGGGATGGAAAGAGAAGTGGTTTTATGTTATACCTCGAGACCCCGATCTACCCTTTAGTCCTTAGTGGGGGTTTCCAAACACTTCGAGCTTTTGTGAAGGTCAGGCCTATTTTGAATCTTTAGACAGAGATAGACTTATGCTAGAGAACCTCGAGCCCCTTATTTATGAAATGGATGATATTCTCGAGGATGACGTCCTCGAGCTGGCGGAGATGAAAGGCCTCGAGGGTAGGACAATTCCCAGTTTATTGATTAACATACCTATGCCATTATGTTCGAGCTAACTCATTGATTATTCGTGTAGAAATGACGTTCGATCCCTCAGTTCTTCATCAAGCGGTGGGGAGGAAGAGCAAGGCTCCTCAATCTCGGGCTCCCGGGTAAAAGAAGAGAAGGAAGAGGCCTCAGGATGTTGGGCATGAGCATCCTGAAAGTGGCCCTGGTGAATCGTCGAGGGCCGAGGTATCGTCTCCAAGCTCGGGTAGAGCTGCCCTTTTCCGACAAACTCCATAAGGGACTCCTCGAGGAACTCCCCAACCTCGGTCCACTCCCATCATCGTGGACCTTGACGACGAGGACGTTCAAGTGAGGTCTGGCCAACTCGAGGATCACGAGATGTGCCATCTTGTCCCGACCATTATTGATAAGTACCGAGGGGAGCTGGGGCCTGATGAAGGTGTCAAGATGGTCGAGAACTTGCTGACGAAGGTAAGCTCGAGAAACTTTATTATTTTTATTCCATCATATTATCTCGATAACTATGCTCATGTTCGGGAGGTTTGCAGGCTTTAAGTGTTGCCCGAGGACTCTCTCTGAAAGGAAAGGATGAGTCCTTTAAGGTGGTTGCCCTCCTCGAGGAGGCAAAAGCTCGGGAGAAGAGGATTGCTGACCTCGAGGCTGAGCGTGCTCTTTTTATGAAGGAACGCGATGAGGCTAGGATGAGGCAGGGGTCTATCGTGACGAGGCCGAGGAACTGAGGCTCGAGATGGAACGAGCTTAGAAAGATTTTGAAGAAAAGTAGGTGCGAGCTCGGGACATTTCTGTCGAGGACTTCAAACTGTTCGAGGAGTTCACTGTGTTGAAAGGCGAGTATGCCTTGGGCTCCTACTTCCATGCTCTGAAGGAAGCTCAAGCATTTATGCACTCGAGGCCTAATGCGAAGCCCCGAGGATTTTAAGGAAATACCTGATATAGCGGAGGGACTATAGCTTTCAGAGTCCGATGAAGCTGCATCTGATCAAGACGTTGATGTTGAGGGCGACATGGCTGATGAGGACCAGACGAACGAGGACCAACAGAACTTGACGAATGATCCTGGGGCTGATAATTGAATTTAATATTTTTGCTATGTTTATTGCCCGATCTGGGCCAAAAGACAATGTATATCGCTCTGTAAACTTATTTAAATTTTATGTAATTGTTTGATCATTTTGTTGAATGCCCGATCTTTTGTATGGATTATTGACAAACTTTAAAACACGAGTTTGAACTATTTAAAATTACACCAGACATTTAACGACCTCGATGTGTAAAAGATAAGTGTTCCATGTTATAATCTCAATAACATTGGTTCGATATGCTTGACCACTTTAAAGCTTTTCCATTCCAGAGGTATTGTTCGAGAAAGACATATCAGTCATGTATATGTTCGAGCAATTGGTACTGCCTGCTCGTGACAGGTCATCGAGGTGCCTGCTCGTGACAGGTCTTTTAGGTGCCTGCTCGTGGACAGGTCTTTGGAAGTACCTGTTCATGACAGGTCTTTTGAAGTGCCTGTTCGTGACAGGTCTTCGAGGTGCCTGTTTGTGACATGTTTTTTGAAGTGCCTGTTAGTGACAGGTCTTTGGAAGTGCCTGTTCGTGACAGGTCTTTGGAGTGCATGCTCGTGGCATGTCTTTGGGGTGATAACTTTGATGAAACATTTGTTAGGCCTTGCCCAAATGCTAGTTTATATAAGTTTTACCAATCTGTCAAAACAAGTAGGGGCTCACAGGCCTAAACGAA
>CAIGRP010109566.1:0-17409 GCA_903798385.1 Fraxinus cuspidata
GCACCACCTAAATTCGGTCTAATTTTCGTGTCTCCTTGTGCAAGCTATAAATTTTCCGTTCAAATACATATATGAATTCATTATCCACGCACACTTATTGAGAATTATTCTCACTCTATTATGTCTCTACTTTCATATAATTGACTATTCGAGGAGGTCGGCACAAAGATGACTTATGGTGGCAAAAGATTCAATAATAAAATTCTTACATCGTCAAACTATTATTACTTCATTTAATTTTAAATAATTTTAAGATATTCCTCGTTTCAAATAATGTATTAAACTAATTACATCGTTTGGATTTTAGCAAGTGCTTAAATAATTTAGATAATTGTGTTAAAGATCCTTTAAAATTGCTTTAGTTTCTGATTTATTGACACTCGAATCGTTAAAGATTCGGGTCGTCACGTCAAGTTGATCGAGCAGANAATTTTAAGATATTCCTCGTTTCAAATAATGTATTAAACTAATTACATCGTTTGGATTTTAGCAAGTGCTTAAATAATTTAGATAATTGTGTTAAAGATCCTTTAAAATTGC
Source organism: Fraxinus cuspidata (assembly GCA_903798385.1). Classification (NCBI taxonomy): domain Eukaryota; kingdom Viridiplantae; phylum Streptophyta; class Magnoliopsida; order Lamiales; family Oleaceae; genus Fraxinus; species Fraxinus cuspidata. The sequence goes on from CAIGRP010109566.1 coordinate 541, forward strand.
TTTAGTTTCTGATTTATTGACACTCGAATCGTTAAAGATTCGGGTCGTCACGTCAAGTTGATCGAGCAGAGGCTCAATTTTGAGGATCGAGTTGATTGTGTTGAGGATCGAGTAGGAGGTCAAGTTGATCAATTAGGGGATGTTTTGCCTGGATGGCCATTGAAGAATTAAATGGACGTTATGTGAATTCTTGAGTACAAATTTTTCTTCTTGGCCTTAGAGAAAATGGTCTTTTGGAGAAAATTTACATTTCATCATGTACTAAGATTCCACAACGTTTTAAAACTATTGACAAAACTGTGTTGCCACACACCTCAAAACACAGGCCTAAACTACATTTCAAGTGACAACCATTGTCTTACAATACCAGACAAAGAAGCCAGGCACAATGATAGTGAATTATAAGATTAGCTCTTCTACCAAGTACCCATAAAGTCATAAAAAGGCAAACTATGAGGCATACGAGAAAAATAAGATATTCTGGCTCTAAAACGAAGTACCATAAATTGATCCTGTAGCAACTTTAAGGATATGATTTCGCCGATTAGAACGGAAATACTATTTGTTTATGTCTCAGTCATTAAGCACATTTCAGTTAAACCCAAATGTAAATCCCTAAGATGCAATAGCAAAAAAATCAGCTCCAACCCCGACAGGAACAGAAATAAATATAAAACTCGGACTCAACACCAAACAATACAAAAGAGATTATTCAAAATCCAGAATTTCAGAAATAAACCACCTTTGGATCGTTCTCTTTTAACCGCAAGAGCTCATTCAAGACTTTCACACAGTCCGCAAACTTTCCCGCTTGGAAGCGCAAGGTAGCCTCCTTAGCGAACCCAGCAGTAACTGACATAGCAAAATCGTCTACAGACACTGTCCCTGCAGCAGCTTCAGCATCTCTACTCGCAATTGGCAATGATGAAGATGTTGTTGAATCCATTCGCGCACAGATCGAATTAATCACCCCCTATAACTGCAACAAAATGCACTGTGGTTGAAGAAAAATCCTAGCTTCCCTTAGTTAAACAACCCGCTCGTTACACAAAAGATTCACATTCGAAATTAAACCCTAGATGTACAAAATCAAACAGAGTGTATGCAAAATAGAAATGATATATACTCAAATGCTTATGGGTGGATTGCGATGAGTCGATTTAGAGAGAGAAAGAGAGAGCTTTCCCAAATGGGGGAGAAACTGCGCATATAGAGAGAGACAATCTGAGAGAGAGAGAGAGAGAGAGAGAGAGAAACGAGAAGGGTGAGGCTTTTATACGGCTTTACTTCACATGGCGAAACAGGTTAGCGATATTGTCAGCGCGTGTGAATTTTCATTTTGGGAAAATTGCATTCACGTTACCAAATCTTTTATTTAGTTGCACATTTTTCCTAAACTTGTCATTTGTGTCACTTACGATATCAAATTTTTAAAAAATTTGCACCTGAAGTCCGAATGGATGGAAACCGTTAGTTTGACAGTTAATTGATTCAAAAAATTGACTTTGACCAATTTTAAAAAGGGTAAAATAGTAGTTTTCCCAACGTCCACCTTGAAAAATCAACCATCATTATCGCCATAGCTACCTAACGTAGACACGATCGTCGATAACGCCAAAGCTGATGGTTCTTGTAGAGTTCATATTCACAATTCAGATGCAAGAAATCAGTTCTTGAAGCAACCAAAATTAAGCTAAAATGATTAAGGACTCAGTGAAAAAGCTTTAAAAAAATGAGAAGAAAACTTCACACCAACATATTCAAAAGAGAATTTTAAATATGACTAAAGTAAGAATAGAAATTGTCATTGCCCTATGTTTCATAGAGTTGGTATTAAAAAAAAAACCCAAGAAATGAAAAATCAGCCATTACTGGATTCTACTTCTCAAAAAATCTGTGTAAACAATGATGATAAATTGAAATCCAAGAAAAGCCTAAGAATTTATCCAAGAGAAACCCAGGGGAAATTTGGCTACACCACCCAACATACGGCACATACGCGGGCACTACTCAAGAAACTCATCAAAATTTTCACCACCATTATCAAACCCATCAAGAAACTCCAAAACTCCTATATCAAAATTCCCACCACCCAATCTCCAATCATCGTCGTGTCCAATTTCCAATTTAATTTTTGAAATCGAACAAATAGGCGAAAAAGAATGGCAATCTTCTAGCAATTATTTCATCCATTGCAATTTGCAACTCTTCCCACATCTCAATAGCTCTTCACCTACAAAATTTCAACTATGCTTTGGCTAGCGTTAATAAGGTGTAGGGGAGCTTTTGGCTAGTGGTGCTGTTGTATTTTAGTGTTGGTTTTGGGTTGGGTTGGGTTGGGTTGGGATGGGCTGGGGTGGGGTGGGGAGTGGGGAGATTTTGGGTTTAGTTTTTGATATTTAGTTTTTTGTTTTATTTTAATTCAAAATTACTATTTTACCTCTTTTAAAATTGGTCAAAGTCAATTTTTTGAGTCAATTAACGGTCAAACTAACGGTTTCCATCCATTCGGACTTCAGGTGCTAAGTTTTTAAAGATTTGGTACCATGAGTGGCACAATTGAAAATTTGAATAAAGTTTACAACTAAATGAAATATTTGGTATCGTGACAGCAATTTTCCCTTTATTTTTTGGGAAAAGAAAGTCTTATGTTTAAGCTTCTTTTTTTTTTTTTGACAAAAAATGATATAATAATTCCTCATAAGTTATACAAAAATTGGAAATATATTATATTTTCATTGAAAAAGATTTTTTATATTTTCTGTTTGATAGTTATACCTCGACATATTTGTGCTGTAAATGAATTTAATTTACAAATAGCTTAAATGAGATACGTACAATGCATGACAAATAATTTCATAGCCTTTTTGTAAACATTACATTAAGCCCCTATTTGGTGCACATTTTGGGAGTAAGAATGCATTTTTACTGTTAATGTGATGGAGAATATGTGGTTGAAAAAAAAAAAGAAATTATTGATGTGATGAAAAATATTATTTTATTGAAGAATGTGTGGTTGAAAATGAGTAGAAGAATGAGAATGAAAAAAATAATGTGACTCAAACAGAAGCTGAGAACGACTTGGACAGTAACACACACTAAACTTTTTGAGCTTAGTCAAACATGCTCTTATATTGTTAGAGTATGGTTTCTTACACTTCTCTATTTTTTATCCATTAACACATTTTTCGTCATTTAATTATCGATTTATGTCTATTTTTCACTACAAGAAACCTTTTTCCATCTATCTTTTCTATTGTATGGAGAAATATTTAGCATATTAAGCCTATTATAGTGAGTCGACTTCAATTACATGAATCTAAACGTTGTATATTGTTCACTTCATTATATCTTGATAGATAAGCGTTACACCCGATCATAAGTAAATTTATTCAAATTTACCCATGAATATAAAATATTACAACTTGTGGGCATCAAATTGTTATCTTGTCTCAAAATATTAAGATATTGAACATGCAAACTCGGTGTAGAAAAAAGAAAGCCACCTACGACCGACCAACATCACATATTGTTGGAAACGACAAAAAAAAAAACCCAACAAATCATATACTCGCGGGGCCGCGCCCCGAACAGGGTGGGGATTACCCACTTAATCGGGTATTCGATCGGATCGGATCGGATCGGGGCGGGGCGGGTAACGAGTGCCTCACCCCGCCTCGTTTAATTTATTTTTAAATTTTTTTTAAAAGAATTCAATACTTTAAATAGAAAATTTCACAAAATTTCATTAGTTCTAATAGAAAATGATAATTAAGATTATCTAAAGAATATGACAAATAATAAAAGTTTTAGTTTACCGAATATATTTGAATAATTTAACTTTTAAAAATATATAAAAATTAAAAAAATATATTATTGTCCTACTGTAATTAATACAAGCAATAAAATTATCAAAATTTTAAAAAACAATTAAACGGGGCAAGGGCCCCGCCATGCCTTAAACGGGTAACTGGGTGGGAAATTGCTTGGCGAAGCGAGGGAGGTTGCCCCGACCCGCCCTGTTGTCATCACTACCTATTTTCGTTAGTTTTTCTTGTAGTTTGACATTGATCTAACATGATCCTAGATCGACAAAGATCTCATCAGCCGGTATGGTTCTCTTTGGATGATGTTTGAGAAGATTGCAATGCTAAAAATAGATCAAGGAAGCTAGAGAGAGAGGTCATACCATATTTGGGTGAGGTGATCTTATCTTTCATTTTGAAATTATTTTTATAAAGAACTTTTGTCATGTTTAATAGTGTTTAATGACGACTAGCATTACAGCTACTTTATGCAGGGGTTAGAATTGACTTCCCCTGTTGATGTAAGTGTTTTACAATTCGGGGTGAGTGGGCTATTGTCTCCCCTCCTTTTCTAAGCATTCATTGAGATCATAGGGCTTAATTCATTGAGAAGCCATGACATGATCAACTCATTTGTGGCACTCCAGTCAGCCAAATGAGCACTTTGGGATTTTGGATTTTCTACATTGTTGATGTTGTGATTATATTGTGATTTTTTTTTCACAAGTGTGGATGACCTTGTGCATTTAAGCACCTTCTAAGCTTAGCTAGACATGCCCGCCCTGCCTTAGACGGAAACCCGTCCCGTTTGTTTTTTTTTTTTTAATTTTCAGTTAATTAATTATTTTTTTTATAGTTAATTAAAATTATTTTTAATTTTTCACGGGGCGGATTCGGGGTAGGGCAAGGGTGCCCCACCCTGCCAACCTGTTCGGGGGGCGGAGCCCCGCTGGGGTGGCGGGTTTTTTTGCCAACTTTAATTGAATTGGACAAATCATGCTCAGTGGGTCTAAATTTGCCACTAAGTGTACTCAAAAAATGATTAGTCAATTATGGGCATGAAGTACCCAATTAGCTTATTAACGAAATAAAAAGAAAACTATGTTATTAAACAAGTTTTCATCTCCAATTTTGATTTAAGAAAAAACTAAAAGACAAAGTTGAATAATACCAACCTTACATACAATAATAATGGGATTTTGTTTTGAGGCTGCCGTTTTTCCTTAAAATGTCCAGTTGTTCTTTAGAACGAAAGCCCATGCTCTTTTTGCATGGACATGAAAGCCCATAAGGTCATATGAGGCCCATAAGACCAAACAAGGCTAGGCCCACAATGTAATCCAATTGCTCACAAATAATTTGCTTATTTTTGTTAAAAATAATTTGAAACATATTTATTTTAAACTTACTCGTTGCCTTAAGTAAACTTAGCCACGTGGAGAAGAAGGTAAGGTTTAATGAAAAAAAAAAAAAAAATTTGTAAAAAACGTTTGACACTGTTGAATGCCCCTATTTGAGCCCCATGTTTTGATAATAGATTTTGTATGTTAAAAAGTAAGAAAAAAAATGTTTTTGGCTTATGTTCAAAATTATTTATTGAGAAAATATGTGATTGAAACTAAGTTTGATAAAAAAAAATAATTTTCAAAAAATGGGGCTCAAACATGGGCGAAATAATTTTTAATCGGAGTCAACATGCTCGGAAGAGAATATATAAACATTTTAAGAAGCTCATGTTAAGCACCGTAATTAACATTATAAATCTTTTGGTACCATTGAAAGGTGAAAGAATGTAATAATAATTCATATATTGTGAAGTTTATACTGAATAATTCCCAAGAAGTTATATTTGAAAATGAAATTACAAAATTTTAGAATATTTGTTTAGAAGTTTCTTTTAAGTTTATTGATGTATTAATTATAGAACATTCCTTAAAATAACTTCATTTGGTAGGACATGGTAACGCTATTGACTTATCAATGTGCATAAATTTATTCAAGTAGAGAAATAAGATCTTAACGTAGTTGTTGGGTTATGTCGTCCAACAAATATTAAGGTTGTGATAAAAATTAAAGGGGAAAATTATCCAAAAACCTACATCTCATGTATACAGTTCAAAAATAAAGGTATTAGTTTTAAATTCATAAATCATGTGCAAATCAAGAATTATTAACACCAAAGCCATCATTTATTCCATTTCCAATCCCAAATCAATTCACTGTCGGCAACCCCACTTCACCAACCCTCAATCCCCCATTTCAAGTATTATTTTCTGGCCACAAAAGTCTATCTCTCTACGAAGCAATATCTCTTTACATTATAAATTCTCTCTCTACATACATTCTTTCTCTATATACATATACATATACAAACACAAACATATACATATTATATACCCATTTTTTTTATTGTAGCTTCTTTATCAATGGTGTCGACGGTGCAGGAAAGGTTCATTCCACACGCCATTCTCATGGACCCCAAGATGTGAACGATGGACAATGTCAGATCGAGACTATATAGGCAGATCCAACTCCTCCACGCTTCTTCTACTTTGGGGTGGTAGTTGGTGGGTAGATGGTGTAATGGATTTAAGGTAGAGATGAAGTGATATTGTTGTGAATTCACGGTGAAGGTAGTATTTATGGTCATGGATTTGAGTTGAAGGTGGTATGATGGTGCATTAGAGGTGATGTGGTGGATTGTGGTACTGGTATGCGGTGTGTGCAAATTTGTTTGTGGTGATGCTCTGTGACCAAGTCTATGTTAATTGTGATTGGTTGTGACCAAGCCTATCTTCATTATGACTATCTATGATCAGATGTCTTAATTGTGACTATAAGTGACCAAATTAATAGTAACTCACATACATTCACAATTTAGACTGATCTGTCTTAGATAGTCACATTGAAGAGAAATTTAGTTATAGTTAGTTACAGATAATACATGTTTGATCACAAAACAATACACCACTACTGCCACCAAACAGTACCCAAAACGTTGCTACCACCACCACCATCACCACACATATCAATTCCAATGCACTATCATCACTTACAACGCTTGCAAGTGTTAGGTGCAGGTGCAAATGGTAGCATGATGGGTTAAAGGTGGAGATTATATATTAACTATGACCCCCTGTGATTAAATCTATGTTAATTATGACTAGTTGTAACGAAGGCTTTTTCATTATTACTGCTTGTAAACAGATCTAAAAGGAAAACGAAGAGGTACAACGAACGTTGAAATAAGTAAATGCATTATTATATACTTGACGATGAACATGTTCATATTCTAAAATACTCCATCATAGTCAAATATCAACGTGTATAGAGCACGAGATGAGGCCAAGACTGAGAGTCTACCAACGATGGTGAAAATGACCAGGATCCTGGGGATTGGTTTTTAGAGAGAAGAGATGAGTGCGTGAGCATAAAGAGAGAAAATATCCTTGTAATTGGGATGGGGTGGGGTGGGGTGGGGTGGGGTGGGTGGGATGTTTATTAATTTGAAATACCACCTGATTTATGAAAGTATTTTTTAAGATTGTTAATTGTGAAATGTGATTCTTATTGTGTAGTAGTTATGTATAATTCCCAAAATATAATCTATTTACTTTATAGTATGATGTCTGTGATTGAATTGAATACACAATATAATACAACAAAACAATTCATGAAATACTACACATTTGTTTATATACTATAAATACTGGGTATTGTGACAAATTGAATCAAAATTACTATGTGTTAAATTTCTCTAATTTTTTTATAACTAAAACATGGCAACAGCCACAAATTTGCATATAATTAGCTCCTTGATTAATTGCTTGATTGGAAAAATCATGAAAATTCAAGCTTACTATATTGGAAATGAAAACTTGCAATTGTTTGATTATCTTTATTATAGTCACGAACTTCACAAGGAATTTTTGGACATAATATTTGTAATTCTTGAGATAAAAATACATCATATGAATGTAAACTTCTTCCAAATATTGTCTAAGCGGTTGTATCCTACTACGATGCTTCGAAATTTTGTTAATACTGATAAGCGCATTTTATACACTTATTTATGCCGCAAACACATGGATAATTGTTAGCAAAAATATTGGAATATGGTTTAATTCTATGTAAATTATGTATTGTAGGATAACATTGATGAATATGGTGGAATTGAGCAAAAAAGCGAAAAAAAGACTAAAATGAAAGAAAATAAAGTTCCAGTGACCAAAGTACAAATAGTCAAAAGATGACCCAGAAGAAGAAATGAAGATGTGAAAAGAGTCAAACACCAATTTAGCGAAGGAATTAAGTGTTGGAAGAAGAAGAAACGAGAAAACAGGGATTTAGGGAACAAAACACAACGAATGCAAATTCGTTTGAACTATGCAGTCGCATAGCTCTTCTTACATGCGGTCGCATGATTAGCTTCAACGAATCTCATGAGTGCATTCCATTGTTCTATACGGTTGCATGGGAATGTACTATGCGGTCGCATAGTACAGTTCCGGAGGAAAAAATTTGAGTTCCTTATTTCAATAAAACTCTTATGGAAACAAATTTAGTATTACAGCGATGCAAGGAGACAAACTTGGTATTGAACTGGGAAAAATGTCACTCATGGTACAAAATGACATTATATTGGGACATCGCATTTCAGCTAACGGGATAGAAGTAGACAAAGCAAAAATTCAGATTATTGAGAAATTACAGCCGCCTACATTAGTAAAGGGTGTTCGCAGTTTCCTTGGCATGCTGGGTTTTATTGACGCTTCATTAAAGTTTTCTCAAAGATCACAAAGCCTATGTGTAACTTGCTAGCTAAGGATGTTACTTTTGACTTCTCTACAAAATATTTATTGGCTTTCAACACTTTAAAATAGAAGTTGACCTTAGCCCTAGTGATTAATGTACCGATTAGAGTTTGCTATTAGAATTAATGTGTGATGTAATTGATTATGCCGTTGGGGCCGTATTGGGATAGCGAAAGAACAAAATATTTCATGTGATCTACTATGTAAGCAGAACCTTAAACGACGCAAATTAACTATGCCACTATTGAGAAAGAACTTCTAGTTATGGTCTATGCTTTTGATGAATTTCGATCATATCTTATTGGATCAAAGGTCATAATCTACACCGATCACGCAGACTTAAAATATTTGATGACAAAAAAGGATGTCAAACTAAGACTAATTCGTTGGATATTACTTCTACAAGAGTTTGATTTGAAGATTATGGATAAGAATGGTAGTGCAAATGTGGTAGCCGATCACTTATCTCGACTTGAGCCCGAAGAGCAAAAGGAGACAGTAGAGATAAATGAGATTTTTCCAGATGAGCATATAATTAGTGTGGAAGAGACGCCTTGATAAGCTGATATAGTGAATTATTTGGCCAAGTCTATTATTCCACCGAATTATTCAAGTCATAAGCGAAAGAAATTCTTTTCTAACTTGAAATATTATTTTTGAGAGGATCACATTCTCTTCAAGCAAGAGGCGGATCAAATTATTCGACGATGTATTCCTGAGGATGAAGTATCTAAAATACCAAAGCAGTGTCATTCATCTGCATACGCATGATAATTTGGAGCATCAAAGACAGCTGCTAAGGTTTTACAGTATGGGTTCTATTGGCTTTCACTCTTTTAAGATGCTTTTGGGCTCATGAAAAGTTGTGACAGATGCCAGTGCATGGAAAACATCTCTAAAGGAATGAGATGCCTTTAAATAACATTCTACGGGTAGAGCATTTTGAAGTATAGGAAATTGACTTTATGGGGCCATTCTCTTTGTCGTTCTCAAATCAGTACATCCTAGTTGCAGTTAATTATGTCTCAAAATGGGTGAAAACAATAGCATTACCAACCAACGATGCTAAGGTGGTGACTGTGTTTCTAAAGAAGTACATTTTCACCCATTATGGCACACAAAGAGCTATTATAGGTAATGGGGACAAACACTTTTGCAATCGGTAATTTGAGTCCTTATTGGCTAAATATGGCGTCGACACCGTATAGCTACTCCTTATCACCCTCAGACCAATAGGCAAGTTGAAATCTCCAATCGTGAATTAAAGTGGATACTTGAGGCGACAGCGAGTTCTTCAAGAAAGGATTGGTTTAAGAAGCTTGACGATGCATTGTGGGCTTATAGAATAGCATTCAACACACCTATCAGTATGTCTTCTTATCGCTTGATTTTTTGGAAAGCGTGTCACTTGCCATTGAATTGGAACACCGTGCTTACTATATAGTCAGAAACTTAAATTTAATTTGAAAGCAACTGGTTAAAAAAGATTACTTCAATTGAATGAAATCGATAAGTTCCAATTTGAAGCCTATGAGAACGTAAAACTCTGCAAGAAGTGCACCAAAAAGTGGCACGACATGCATATTCAAAGAAGAAAGTTTGAGGTGGGCCAAAAAGTCATGTTCTACAATTCTCGACTCAAACTTTTTCCGGGAGAGTTGAAGTCAACGTGGTTAGATCCATACACAATTACCAAAATACTTCCATATGGGGCTATAGAAATCACTCAAGACAGCAAGATGATGTTTAAAGTTAATAGACAACGGTTGAAGCCCTACTGGAGCTGTGAATTCTAAAAAAAAAACATTACCATTCATCTTCAAACATCAGAGTGAATCAACTGCCATAAGTCGAGCTATAGATTATAAACAAACACTTGTTGGGAGACAATCCAACGGTTCTTTCCTTTTATTTATTCTGCTTTATGCATTAGATTATGGATTTTTTCGTGTTTTTTGATAATTTTTAGTAATAACAGGTTATTCATCTTCATTATAGGTCACAAATATTCTATGTATGGTCCACACTAGAGTTACATGTGTTATGCACGAGTTTGGGGTATGTAATGCTACTTAGTTGATTCGGTGTGAAAATCACGCATTTCGAGCCAATAAGATCATTTTCAAGTTTCTCTGGACGTTGAGTGTTTTTTAATTTAAAAGTGGTTTTGGAACCAATTTCATAACATACTCGCACCCAATACAGTTTGCAATGTGTTTTGACAAGTTTCGGGGGTTGTGAAAAGCCGTCGAGAATTATGACTAGAAAAACGAGATTTTAGAATTTTTTTTTATCAAAAACATGTTTTTGGGAAAATGAGTGAGTCTAGCAATTTTTACATGTTTCGTACATTTGTCATACTTATCTAACCTTGTTGGCACGAAACTCGAGGTCTATGAGGCCAAGGATGATTGAACAATCAAAATTTTTGAAATAGGCAAAAATCTGCATTCTTGTAGTCTATGCGACCGTGTAGTACTACCTATCCCGTAGTCACATATTGAGCATCAGAGCCTAAATTGGCCCTGAATTTTTGTCCTATGCAACCTCATTCTTTTGCTATATGCGGTCGCATAGAGTTAAAAAAAAAGGTTTCGTATCAGATTTTTAAATACTTACACACTCCATTTCTCACTCACAATTCACAACCGACGGTACTCCCATCTCAAATCACACACACGGAAATATAGACGGAGATTTCAAACTAGATTTCATCTTCCATTCATCAATCTTTAATATAAACGAAAAACTCAAGGTATGTCATCAAATTCTCTTGCCCTCATTTTGAGATGGCGAAAAAGAATTAGGAAGATGATGGAGTTTATGATTTTGAGTTGAATTGAGAAAATTATGGCTTGATTAAAACCAAGGTATTGGAAGTTTTACGGAAAAATATAATGCTTGCAATGTGTTTGATAAATTGTCTAAGTGAACATTTGTGTTGAAGGAGGATTAATTTTGAATTTGACATTGTTGATATGTGTTTTGGATTGCTTTTTGTGTTGAATTTCATTGAAAAATGTATTGGAAAACACCAAAACCCAAATTGACCACACATAGGCTTGACATGGCTAGGCACGAGTCACATCATGTCACCTAGATCGTCACTCCCTCGTCTAATCTAAATGACCTTCGTTTGACATCAAATTTGACTATGTTTAAGACCACTATGTCCTCTTTCATATACTCGGAGATCGCTTAGGAAAATTTCGATTTTTCTCGCCGATACCTAGAGGCGAACTTCCTTGGTTGATCATGGTTTCAAATGAAGAATTTTCATTATTTGAGTTGATTTTAGGTTTGTGAGCCTCACTTTGAATTTTTTTGGATAATACCCATACTTCATTACATATTTCACCGAGCATGGCATCGTTACATCCATTTTTGCTTTGTTTGATTTTGTTACTAGAATTCCTTTAGTACAAGTGTTGTATACATGTCTTTGACATAAGTTTCGGGGATTTAGTCACTCGTGCTATTAGCTTATCGTCAAGTGAAATATCATTATTTCACGCATCACATAGCAATTAATACTTCCAAATTTTGTTTGTATTTGCAGGATGCCTCCTAAGCAAACCTCTAAAGGAAAGGAGAAAGTTACTTCCACTTCTGGTACTATTTCTACTCGGGGACCAGACTGGGGTATAAGATGATTTTTGAATCAAGAGTCCATATCTAGATACTCCGAAGAACACGAAGATTTAATTCTAGATTTATTTTGGTGATGTCGATTCTTCAATATTTCTTTTATTTTATTCTTAATAAGAAGTTATGCTAGTTTTCTTTGTATTGGAAGAACGATGAACCATGTGATATGAGTTTTTAATATTTAATTTTATATATTTGACATTGAAACACGTTTTTGGATATTGAACAATTTATATGATTTTCTTTTCTCCACAATTATTATGCACGTTAGTTGTGTGAATTTGGTGGCTTATTTTATACATTCAAAAGAAGGAAAATATATTCGACATACATAAATTGGCATAGGGTTCGATAGGGAATATAAATATACCGCTATATCTTATGTGAATCATTAAGTGTTAAAAAAATTCATGTACTTTTATATATTCACATCCATCATAGAAATATAGTTGGATCATAAATAAAAGTAGTTTTAAAATTACCCGAGAGAGATTGTGAAATAAAATAGGAACATTGATTTGTCAAATTCAATCGTGTTGTCAACGAGTAAAACTAGGGTTAAAATTGATTATTGCATTGGAATTCGGGATCCTAGTACATTTATCATTTATTAAACATATTAATTTGCATTTAGAATAATTTACATTTATTTTAGTTAATTTACCTATAGTTGCATAAGTAGCTTATTTTAGTTATAATTTTGTCACAAACAACCCATCCGCATTATTCTTGTTTCAGTTAAGATCCTGATAATTTAAATTCAAATAAATCAATCTCCGTGAGATGATACTTGAACTCAATTCCACTTTATTACTTATTAACGAATCGTACACTTGCGGTGATTTTAAGTCAAAATATATTTTCGTGAACAAATACCTATGCCCATTGGAAATTACAAAAAAGCATAATGCTCTTTCATTACTTTGTAAATGTGCATTTTGAACCAAAAACTAATTTCATTAACAATATATTTTCATCAAAATCAATATTTCTGAATGGAATAAAATATGTGGTATGAAATTGGATCCTTAGAAATTGAAACAAAAATGCAAGTCTCGAGTCCAGCACTTGTCACCATGTCTTATCACCATGTTTGATACTTTACGAACTTATTCCCTCTTTTGTATCTGATCACCATGTTTGATACTTTACTAAGTTCTTCCCTCTTTCATATATGATTCAATGGTATTAATTGCTTACACGTCCTTCTAATATGGTAGTAATTATATATATATATACTTAGACTAACAAACAAAAAATTGTAAATCAACATATTACTTTACACACATAACAAGTATTTCTAATGAAGTGTCACACAACATGTTATCTAGTAAGTGTAACGTCCCATTACACATGTTTTATTTTGTTACAAAAACCATATAGTATAACTATTCATGTTATCATATATTGCACAAAAAGGAGATTTAATGGATTGCGTACAATAACAAGCTGTGATGCTTAGACGAATGCATACAAGACATATTTGTTACAACACTGATCCCAATTCGGTGATCACAATACTATTAACCTACCTCTATTTTGCCAATCGCATAAAATCAAACCATATGCATAAGTGTTTCCAAAAAAATCATAAGCACGAGTATCGCAATAATAAATTTCTTATAATAAGCTACAAAAATCCAGCAAAATCAAATATCTTGTATACCATATTACCTTATAAGTGGAATTATACAGAAAATTTTGATAAGTCAAACACACCAAATAATTTTTGCGTTCTTCCTCTCTCAAATCTCGAACTAGCTATGAGAACAATGGGAAAAAGTGGTTAAGATGAATGTGCATGGAGATACGTTGTATACATGACGTGAAACCATTACAGAAATGGTAGAGATCATAGGTGTAATTTAGGAAAGAGAAACAAGAGTGATTTTGAGTGTGAATGTATTGGTTTGATTGATTAGGTATAAGAGAGAGAGGGAGTGCTTTTTTTTTTTTAGGAGTAAGGTGATTTATGGTTTATCATTTTTACTACTTTGTTCTAGTAATAATGGAATAAAAAGTGTTAAATTGTAAAAATGAGATATTTTTTATAAAAGAGTTACGTGGTGTAATTTTCACTTAATCTTATAATAGTGGAGTAAGAGTCTAGATTAACGATCTAGGTGTGAGAAATCAGTAAGAAGATTTAGATATGTGTAAAAGACACTAGGCCCATGTTTGGGCTTCATTTTTGAAAAATTACATTTTCTTCAAAACTTATTTTCAATCATACATTCTCCCATAAAATAATGTTATATATAAGTTCAAAACTTTCCTTATTTTTTAACAATACATTCTCCAAAAATTCACTATTTTCCCTTAAAATCTCCTTTTAATGGAGCCAAAACAGGGGCTAGATTTGTTCATTTCTGGCTAGTAGTAATTCATTCTTCTAACCCGAGTCGAAGAGAATGTAAACTAAAATTAGCTTTGCGAGCTTTGGGTGTTCGTCCAGTTGAGGCACGAGTAATGCACGAGCAGCATCAGAGTTGCTCTTGGCTACTGTCCATTGTCTATCGGCGGTGGAGGCACATGAGGGTGGTTGTGGCTCAATTTTTCAAATCCTTGGGCGAATATAAGCCCTTGGGTATAGAATGAAAGTTTTAGACAATAATTGCAACTCTAGGGGCGAAAAAACCTCGCCCTAGAGTACAAGAATAATTTTCATCTCTTAAAAAAAATACAAACAACAAATTTGTTCGTTTGCCATCATGTTCTTTATCTTTCCCTTCTCGTTTTTAAGTAAAATATAATATTGGGCCTGGGAATATATTTTTTGTTGGGGTGCTATTACTTATAAATTGCGCTTTGCTGCCTATTTGAACTCTTTGTGAAATCTTTTGTATAAATAAAACTTTTTGTATGCATCTATTATTTACTGGTCATTTTGAGTTAGTGTTTTTACCTCTATTGTTTCTATTTTTCTTGAAATAAGAGGCTTAACAAATGCTTCCAGACATTTCCTAACTTGTTCTATTTTGTCCCTTAGTTTGAGAACTTTATTATCACGAAACCCTGGGTTATACGGCAAAGTATATTTTTGTGACCTAGAGTAAGAAACAACAATCTCTTTGTGATTTTGAGGGTTTCTTGATATTTTACAATACTTGACTTTGTTTTTTGTGCCACAATTTGGGAAGTAATTAGCTTTTCTGAGTGTTTTGATCTGATTTCGTGTATTTGTGCATTATTTGGTTTATTTTAATCTTAAAAAATGTTAACCTGTTGCTTTGATTTTGGAGGTTTTAAATGGAAATGGTAATTTCTGAATTTGACAACTATAAATGAGAGGAATTTTGGCACAATAAAAGGCTGAAGTCATAGCTGACACTTTCGTTGCAACTTTGACTACATTCAAAAGAAAGAATAAATAATTTAGCCAACACTTTAATTATTTTACACATTTATGATGTTTTTTTTTAAAAGGCTAATAAACTTGATTTCGCACAAGCACTTTGGAAAAAAATTGGGGATCTTTATTTTTCCATATCTACTCAAAATATGTTTTTCTTGGAAATATTTTTCAGCTTGAAATTAATCTTTCAAAAAATCTGGATGATAATTTGAATATCTTTAGCCAATGTTGGTAGGGATGACAAGTGGATTGAGTTGCTCGCAGGCTCATCGACTCGGCTCGTCTCATTCCATAGACCGTTCAGGCTCATAATGAGTTATGGATCGTGTCAAGCCCGCTTGACTTGCGTCCATATGAGCTCAAGTATTTAAGGGTAGAGTAGAGCTCGACTCAACCCATTGTTACCCCTGCTCTGTGTTAAGGATTTTTTAAAATAGATTTTGTGTAAAAATATTTTTTTTTAGAAAATATGGTAAAAAAGTAGGGCGAAATTATGGATTCACGTGTAAAGTCATTTTATTGGTAGAATGAATGATAGAAAATGAGTTTGAAAGAAAATTTAGAAAATGAGTTTGAAAGAAAATTAAGTTTAGAAAATGAGGGCCAAATAAACTCTTAATAAACTTGTTGATACATAAAAATGAGGCCCAATTAAATGGTTCAAAGATGAGAGCCCAAGTAGGAAAGTCGAAAGATGGGCCCAAGAGACCTCATGAAGAGTCATAAGACAGCACCCGGGATAGAATCATTAGCGAGGGCCCAACATTGCCCAAGCCGATAAGTCGCTGAAAATCAAGGTGA
This sequence comes from Fraxinus cuspidata, assembly GCA_903798385.1. Lineage (NCBI taxonomy): Eukaryota > Viridiplantae > Streptophyta > Magnoliopsida > Lamiales > Oleaceae > Fraxinus > Fraxinus cuspidata. Next base: position 16,965 of record CAIGRP010109566.1, read on the forward strand.
GCATTGTCGCCCAAGCATGCAAGAAGCGGATAAAATCCAAGCAAGCATATTACCTTTATTTACAGCGACGGTTATGAAAGAAGTTCATTCCAGGATCCTAAAGCTACAGTTAAGAGCGGTTACGTGTCAAGAAATATAGTAGCAGTTAAGAACGGTATTAACATATCATCCATCATGGAAGAAGTGGGTGGATACAAAACGATAAGCGTCCATTAGTGACAAGTCATCTACCATGGAGAAAGTGGGAGGTTACTTGGCGATAAGCAGTTTTCCAGCAGTTTCTCGAACAACATTACAAGGGAAAATCGTCAAAAAAGTATAAAAGGGAAAAGAGAACGTAGAAGAAAGGGATCGCATCCAAAACTCTCAAATAGAGACCTATGTCATTTTCATTCATTATCTTTTTATCGCCAATTACTTTCTAAGTTCAGTGTACTTGTGCCCC